>JANQAP020005753.1:0-27726 GCA_026874005.2 Erythroxylum coriaceum | reverse complement strand
ACCTCTCTTCTTCTTTTCTTTTCTCTTCTTTTCTCTACCATTCACGTTTTTCACTCTTCTAAGATAACAAGACTACACTTCCTTTTTTCCAATGTACCCTTAATGAGTCCCAAAAGTCCACTTTACCTTCCTTATAAGCTTAGGCCCTTTTGGTACTTAAGTTACATGCCAAAAATGCCCTCAATCCATTCTTATGCATTTATTCCATAAACTATTATACTTAATTTAACGAAAAAAATTTTCGGGGGTTAACAATTATGCTCATTGAAGGGTCCCAGGGATAGTGCCAACGGGTTGTTATGCTCACCCAAGTTTCCCAACGGTCATGCCAATGGACTGTTTTCTCACTTAACATGCCCAGCAACCATGCCAATAGGCTCTTTTACCCACCAAAGATGCCCAATGACAATGCCAAAAGGCTCTTTTCTCATCAAATGTGTCTAGCGACCATGCCAATGTGTTGTTTTCTCAACGAAGGTGCACAACGACCATGCCAATAGATTGTTTTGGCTACCAAAGATATGTCAAGGGGCTGTTTTCTTATCGAAGGTGCCCAACGACTGCTCCATTGCACTGCTTTCTCACTGAACCTGTCAAAAGATTATGTCAAAGGGTTGTTTTGCTTACTAAAGGTGCCTACTGAGAAAGCCAACAAATTGTTTTGCCCTCCAAAGGTGTACCAACAGGCTATTTCCTCATCGGAGGTGCCCATTGATCGTGTCAACAAGTTGTTTTCGCACTAAACATGCCCAGTGACTATGTCAAAAGGTTATTTAGCTCACCGAAGGTGCCCATTCACCATACCAATAGGTTGCTTTTCCTACTAAAGTTATGCCAAAGGGTTGTTTTCTCAATGTATGTGTCCATTCAATCATGCCAACAGGTTGTTTTCTCACCTAAGGTGCCCAATAACTATGAGAACCAGCTGTTTTGCCTACCAAAGATGTGCTAATGGGTTATTTTCCTACCGAAGGTGCACAATGATTGTGTCATTCATCTATTTTCTCCCTAAATGTGCCCAGAGATTGTGTCAATGGGTTGTTTCGCTCACCAAAGGTGCCTAGTAACCATGCCAATGGGTTGTTTTGCCCACTGAAGCTGTACCAATGACTATTTTCTTACCAAAGGTGCCAAGTGACCTTTCCATTGCACTGTTTTCTCATCGAAAGTGCCCTGTGACTACGTCAACGAGTCGTTCTGCTCACCAAAGGTGCCCAGCAACAGTGCCAATAGGCTCTTTTGCTCATCAAAGATGCCCAACAACAATGTCAAATAACTCTCTTCTTACCTTGGGTGTCCAGCAACCCTGTCAATGGGTTGTTTTTCCCACCAAAGATATGCCATCGGACCATATTATCACTAAACGTGCTAAGTGATTGTATCAATGGATTCTTTTTCTTACCGAAGGTGGCTAATGATTGTGTAAATAGGTTGTTTTCTAGCCAAACGTGCCCTGAGATTATGTCAAAGGATTATTTAGCTTACTGAAGATGCTCAATCACCACGCCAACAGGTTGTTTTCCCCACCAAAGTTGTGCCAACGGGTTGTTTTACCCACCAAAGTTGTGCCAATGGATTATTTTCTTACCAAAGGTGCCCAATCGATCGTGCCAATGGGTTGTTTTCTCCCCCAAGTTGCCTAGCAATGATGCCGACAGGTTGTTTTACCCATTAAAGATGTGTCATCGAGTTGTTTTCCTACTGAAGGTGTCCATTGACTATGCCATCGTTCTATTTTCTCACTAAATGTGTAACACCCCACTCGCATCTGACACATGCACTTGCTCCCTTTGGTCACACATGCACATGCCTAATAAAAATGATGTGTTAACTATCTCTCTTTCACTGTATCACATGGCAGCATAATTAAAATCACAAATCACACATTTTTTAAGATCCAAAATTTCCTCATTTTCTATCATAACCATAATGTACATTGTAGCTTTAATTTCATCATCATCCATATATATACAACATCGTCCTATGAGCATAAACAGCTCAATCTACACAGTATGCTACAAACATAAGGAATGCACAAAAGTTATTAACAAATTATGTCTTCAATTCCCAACTGACCGACCTTTAAGCCATATATGATCATCAAAGTTGGCAAAAATAAGCTTCTATGGAGTCTTAAAAGCTAGGTTGTCTTACTTTCAAACTTGAAATTATCAACAGTGCAATTTTGATGAGTTTTGCGAACTCCGTAGAGTAACCATCCTCGGGGGTTCACTCATATTATAAAACAAAATCAATCATAAACATATTGTCACACAATTCATATAAACTTAATTAGTATCAAGTTCTATCACAAATAAATTGTATTTCAGTCAAACGATTTAATCAAACTATCACTCATTACACTTGAACAAAAACCCAATCATTGGTTTAATATCATGTATTCAAACATATAACATTCTTACAGCTCTACAAATCATTCAATGAATTCAAATCTTATGTGAATGCTATATGTATGAGACTTACATTCGTGTTCACATTGTGATTGTGTGCTTTTTTAGTATCCCGTATCACCGGGCTCATTGATCACAGTTACCCTTAGCCTCTAACCACATATGTTTGAGCTTTAAGTTCTTTTCAGTAGCAGTCTAAGTTAGTAGCAACACCAGTCACAACTGCCTTTGTATTATAGTATTGAAATGAAATGTATGCCACAATTCATTCATTAAAGTCAATCACTTTCATACACATTATCTCAGTCAACACAGTCAATTATAAAATTCAGTCACTTTTAGTTGAGAATCATTTAGGCAGTCTCATTCACATACAAGTAGCACTTCCAATAATATTCACACGCATCAAACGTCTCAGACAAGTATTGTCTGGAATTCAGTACACAATTAGTACATATTCATCATATATCAATTTCAATTATATAGTATCCAGATCAAGTTAAAGTGAGGCCATCTTAGGTTACTCACAATTGCTCCCTTAAGCCTATTGCCTTGATGTTCCGGTAATATCAGGATGTGGTCATGCTACTTGCTCTCCTATATATATTAACACAATTTCACATTGCTGTACTACTTATGTAATTGAGTAAACATATGTATAAATGTATCATGTATCATACATATGTAATGAAAAATTCTCGGGTCTATTTTTGTAACAAATTAATGTACTCTAATAGTGCCAAAATTCATAGGTATATCAAGAAAATGATGTATTTTTCTAATACTTTCTTTTAGAAAATTTTTCCTCAGTGTCTTAATACCACAAACTGAGTACATTTGAAATTTGGCCTAATGAAAGATCATGCATTCAAGTTGTACAACTCATATCTCTCAATTCCAATATCCTAAAATTACAAACTTCATACCAATTTAAAGTTAAGAGAATAAGCTACAACTTTGGTGAAGACACTTTAGTCTAATTCGGCCTATAGTAATATAGTTTATTCAATAACAACACAATATGATTTCTGTCCCTGTTAGCACTACAGCCTAAGCCAAGACTCAATGTCATGCATTTGTAATGGATAATTCTCGGGCATATTTTGTAATAAATTGATGTACTCTAATAGTGCCAAAATTTATACACTCATTCATTATTCCAGCTTTTGCTTAGAGCATCCCATTTGGGTCAACTTTGTATAATCAATAAGATCAAGAAAATGATGTATTTTTGTAATAATTTCTTCTAGCAAATTGTTCCTCTATGTCTTAAGTTTCTAATGACACCAAAAGCATTCAATTTGGTTTATTATTCTATGAGTTATGCTTATAATACTACAGACTTAGTACATTTGAAATTTAGGCTAGTGCAAGATCATGCATTCTAGTTTTACAACTCATATCTCTCAATTCCAATATACAAAAATTACAAACTTCATACCAATTTAAAAATAAGAGAATAATATACATCTTTGCTTAAGACACTAGTCTAATTAGGCCTACATCAATACAGTTTATCCAATAAAAGCAGGACATGATTTTTGTCCCTGGTAGTGCTATAGCCTAAGCCAATACTTAATTTCATGTCAATTGTGAAAGTCTTAGAAAAAGAATTAAAATTCTAATTCTTTATGAACTTGTAGATACATGTCTAAAGTTTAATCTGAATTAAGAATCAACTCATTTGGAAATCTACAGATTAAGATATAACTAAAATATTGAAGCATGATCAATGGAAATTATCCTATTCATAACATTCCAGCACATTCCCTCACTTTGACTCAATCAATCCTTTTTAAAATCAGTTAAGATGGCTTTAAATTTTCATGGAGAGGAAAGTCAATGTCATAGGAGTGTATTGGTTCAATTTTCAAGTCATTTGAAGGTCAAGAGACAAAGTTATAGTAAAATGAGTGAAAGATGTTCAAATAGTCTTGCTATAGTAACCTTTGGTGCAACTCCTCTTCACTTCTCTCTCTAAAATGCAGGTCTTCTTCTTCTTCTTCACTGAAACCCAATTCTTCTTCTTCTTCCATTCTTTTTCTCCAGATTTTCCCACTTTGACACTATCCAACTCATACACATATTATCTATATTATTCCCCTTTCAGCGCAACAACACACAGCTAATGAAAATCCAAGATCTAAACTTAAACATTAAAAACCGTGTATTATTTACGCAAATTACAAACATTTTTGCACTTTCTTTCTTCCATCTTCATCAATTCTTCACTTCATTAAATCATTTCTGTATCAAAACCTCATCAAATCCTCATTCCTTATCCTTAAACTCATTTAAATTCATTTCTATAAACACTCAACAGATTCACATGTGCCAATAGTAAAAACAGAGTATATTTATAAATCAACTTGCATGAAGTGTCTGCACTCTTCCTAAGCACAATTTCAATGATTTTTCAAGCTCAAAACTCACTTCAACTCCATCTTATAATGTACCTATCATCAAATATATAGAAGCAACACATGCAGTAGAACCAAAATTTCACTCATGTTTCAGCTTTTAAGCATCTTCAATTTATAAACACTGAACTACTAACTACATAATATATAATTAATTACACAAATCATGAAAAACATATGGTACTTGCTAGTTTAAACTCCAACTCTTCAAAATCCCTTGAAACCTAATTTTCCATTATACACGATCATCAACAGTGCTTTTCCAAAAAAAGACAAGAGAGCTGCAAAATTCTTTCTCCTTACGAAAACACATGACTTGGTGTCTTAACAATTCATTGCCACGTGTCACCATGAATGTAAGCTATTTTTCATCAATTTAATAAGTTCACGTGTCACACTATAATTGGTGTATATTCCAATATTTTTTTCTACTCCAAAATATCCCAAATTTTCAGAAATTTCTAAAATTTACTAAAAATTTTGAAATAATAATTGTTATCACCAAATAAAATTTCAACACAAATAATCCATAATTCATATTTTAATCACATTTATAAATTAATTATACCCGAAAAAAGTCAACAAATGCATGTACAATTATTTTAATGCATCAAAAATAAATATTCATATGTGTGTGAATATACAATGATGCATGAGCATGCAATGTACTTATAATTTCTCACAGTACACTCAATTCACTATTCTATGGTCTAGCCCTGAACATAGGATGTTACAATTCTCCCCTCCTTAAGAAATTTCATCCTCAAAATTCTTACCTGATTGAGGAAATAGGTAGGGATATTGCTTTTTCATAAACTCCTCAGTTTCCCACGTTGCCCCTCTTTACTTGAACAATTATGCCACATAACTTTTACCATTGGAATTTTTTGATTCTTCAATCGTTTTATCTGATATGCAACTATCTGAACTGGCTTCTAAACATAGCTTAGGTTACTATTAACTTCAATATCTTAATTCGGTAACACATGTGTTGGATCAGACCTATACTTCCTAAGAATACTCATATGGAATACATCATGTATCTGAGATAACTTAGTAGGTAAAGCTAATCGATATGCCAAAGATCCAATTTTCTTCAAAATTTCATAAGGAAAAATATATCTCGGGCTCAACTTACCTTTTTTGTAAAACCTCAAAATGCCTCGTCAAAGTGACACTCTCAAAAATACTTTGCCCACCAAAAATGTTGCTTCAATGTATTATACATCTTGGTCGTGCAAGGATGCATAGCATAATTAGCCATATGAGCTTCCTCTAGGATTTCCTTCTTTAGATCATCGACATTAGGTGCACACAGTCTCTAATTTAGCCACAATGTTTCATCTCTCAATTTAATGTTAGAATCTGAATTCATCTTAACTTTCTCAATCAGTTTCATCATCTTAGGATCATCACTCTAAACACTTCTAATTTTATCATGCAACATTAGTCTCAGTTTTAATGTGGCTGTCAATATGCTCAAGATTCAACTCCACATTCAAAGCTCTTAACTAAATCAGGCTTGGCAACCTCGATATCTGAATTTGAGTTACATTATTATGTGATTTTCTACTCAGTGCATCAGTCACAATATTTGGTTTCCCTAAATAATACTCAATCGTGCAATCATAATCTTTTAAAAACTCAATCCATCTCCTCTGCCTCATGTTGAGCTCTTTTTGACTCAGTAGATATCTCAAACTCTTGTGATCAGTGTGTATCTAAAATGTCTAACCATATAAATAATGTATCCAAATCTTTAAAGAAAAGACTATTTTTGCAAGTTTTAAATCATGTAATGGATAATTCATCTCATGAGACCTTAATTATCTCGATGCATAGGCTATCACCTTTCTATGGTGTATTAATACACACCTCAGTCCTTGATGTGACGTATCACTGTATACTACATATCCATCAGATCCAGTTGGAATAATCAATACTGGCGCTATAGTTAACTGATTTTTAACTCCTCAAAGCTTCTATAACACTCGTCATTCCATCTAAATGCCACATTCTTTCAGTCAAAGGGGCCGAAATCAAAGAGAATCCCTCGACAAACCTCTAGTAATATCTAGCCAATTTGAGGAAATTTCAGATCTCCGATACATTCTTTAGAGTTTCCCATCTCATTACTGCCTCAATCTTTATTGGATCCATCTGAATACCATGTCCCATTACTATATGCCCAAAAATACCACTTAATTAAGCCAAAATTCACATTTATTGAATTTGGCATACAATTGTTTTTCTCTCATAATCTGCAAAATCATTCTCAGATGCTTAGTATGTTCTTCACTACTTTTCAAATATACCAAAATATCATCAATGAATACAATTACAAACCAATCCAAGTAGGGCTAAAACAACTTATTCATCAACGCCATAAATGCAGCTAGGGCATTAGTCAGCTTAAACGGTATTACTAAGAACTTGAAATGCCCATACTTGCTCCTAAAAGCACTTTTTGGTATATCAGCCTCTACTATCTTTAATTGATAATACCCACATCTCAAATCGAGCTTAGTGAACACTTGAGCTCCTTATAATTGATCAAATAAGTCATCAATTCTAGGCAATGGGTATTTGTTATTCACTATCACCCGATTAAGCTGCCTATAATCAATGCGCAACCTCAAAGTGCAAACTGTTTTCTTTACAAATAACACTAGAGCTCCCCAGGGTGAAATACTGGGTCTAATCAATCCCTTCTCAAGCAGTTCCTGCAACTGAATCTTCAACTCCTTTAGTTCCACAGGTGCTATCCTATATGGAGGAATGGATATAGGAGCAACACCAGGAACTAAGCCAATCATGAACTTTGTTTCCCGATCTAGAGGCAAACCAGATAATTCAGCGGTAAACACGTCCAAGAAGTCCTTAACCACAAGAATATCCTATACAATTTTGAACTTAGAAGCTAGGGAGTCTTAGAAGCTAGGTCGTCTCACTCTCGAACTTGAAATTATCATCAGTGCAATTTTGATGAGTTTTACGAACTCAGTAAAGTAACCAACCTTGGCTCATGTTATAAAACACAATCAATTATAAATATATTGTCACACATTTCATATCAGTTTGATTAGCATCAAGTTTTATCACAAAAAAATTATATTTCAGTCAAATAATTTAATCAAATTATCACTTCACTACACTTGAATAAAACACAATCATTGCTTTAATACCATGCATAAAAACATATAACATTATTACAACTTTACAAATCATTGAGTGAATTCAAACCATATGTGAAGGCTATATGTGTGCAACTCATATTCATTTTTACATTATTGTGGCTATTTGCTTTTTCAGCATCTCGTTTCATCGGGCTCATTGATCACAATGAGCCTTAGGCTTTAACCACATATGTTTGAACTTTAAGCTCTTTTCAGTAGCAGTCTTAGTCAATAGCAACACCAGTCACAGTACTTTTAGTTGAGATTCATTTAGGCAGTCTCATTTCCATACAAGTAGCACTTCTAATAATATTCACATGCATTAAAAGCCTTAAAGAAGTATTATCCATAATTCAGTAAACAATTAGTACATATGCATCATATATCAATTTCAATTCAGTAATATCCATATCAAATTAAAGTGAGGTGATCTTAGGTTAATCACAATTGCTCCCTTAAACATATTGCCTTAATGTTCCGATAATATCAGGATGTGGTTGTTCTACTTGTTTTCCTATATATATTAACACAATTTCACATTACTGTACTGCTTATGAAATTGAGTAAACACATGTATAAATGTATCATGTATCATACATATGTAATGAAAAATTCTCAGGTCTACTTTTGTAACAAATTAATGTACTCTAATAGTGCCAAAATTCATAGGTATATCAAGAAAATGATGTATTTTTCTAATACTTTCTTTTAGAAAATTGTTCCTCAGTGTCTTAATACCACAAACTGAGTACATTTGAAATTTGGCCTAGTGAAAGATCATGCATTCAAGTTTTACAACTCATATCTCTCAATTCCAATATCCTAAAATTACAAATTTCATACCAATTTAAAGCTAAGAGAATAAGCTACAACTTTGGTGAAGACACTTTAGTCTAATTCGACCTACAGTAATATAGTTTATTCAATAACAACACGATATGATTTCTGTCCCTATTAGTGCTACAGCCTAAGCCAAGACTCAATGTCATGCCAATTTTGAAAGTCTTAGAAATAGAATTAAAATTAGACTTTTTCAAGAACGTTGTAAATATATATCTTAAGTTTAATCTTAATCAAGAATCAACTTAGTTAGAAATCTACAGGTCAAGATATAATCAAAATACCAAAGCATGTTAAATAAAAATTCTTCAGTTCATAACATTCCAGCACATTCCTTCATTTTAACTCAATCAATCCTTTTTCAAATCAGTTTAGATGGCTCTAAATTTTCTTACAGAGAAAAATCAATGTCTTAGGAGTGCATTGATTCAATTTTCAAGTGATTTGAAGGTTGTGAGACAAAGTGATAATAAAATGAGTGAAAGATGTTCAAAACAGTCTTTCTATAGTATCCATTAGTGCAGCTTTCACTTCTCTCTCTAAAATGCAGGTCTTCTTCTTCTTCTTCTTCACCGGAACTTAGTTGTTCTTCTTCTTCCATTTTTTTCTCCAGATTTTCCCACTTTTACACTATCCAACTCATACATATATCATCTATACTACTCCCCTTTCAATGCAATAACACACAATAAATCAAAATCCAAGATTCAAACTTAAACATCAAAAACCGTATATCATTCACGCAAATTACAAACTTTTTTGCACTTTCTTTCTTCAATCTTCATCAATTCTTACACTTCATTTAAATAATTTCTATATCATAACCTCATCAAATCCTCATTCCTAATCCTTAAACTCATTTAAATTCATTTCTATAAACACTCAACAGATTCATATATGCCAACAGTAAAAATAAAGTATATTTATAAATAAATTTGTATAAAGTGTCTGCACTTTTCCAAAGCACGGTTTGAGTGATTTTTCAAGCTCAAAACTCACTTCAACTCCATTTTATAACATGCAATCATCAAATATACAGAAGCAAAACATGTAGCATACCTAAATTTCACTCATGTTTCAGTTATTAAGCATCTTCAATTTATAAACACTGAACTATTAACTACGTAATGTGTAATTCATTACACAAATCATGAAAAACATATAGTACTTACTAGTTTAAACTCTAACTCTTCAAAATCCCTTGAAACCTAATTTCCCAGTATACACGATCATCAACAGTGCTTTTTTAAACAAAAACAAGAGAGTTGTAAAATTCTTTCTCCTTATGAAAACATATGACTTGGTGTCTTAACAATTCATTGCCATGTGTCACTATGCATATAAGCTATTTGTCATCAATTTAATAAGTCCACGTGTCACACTATAATTGGTGCATATTCCAATATTTTCCCTAGTCCAATATACACCAAATTTTTAGAAATTTCCAAAAATTCTGAAATAATGATTGTTATCACCAAATAAATTTTCAAGACAAATAATCCATAATTGACATTTTAATCGCATTTATAAATCAATTATACCTGACAAAATGTCAATGAATGCATATACAGTTATTTTAATGCATCAAAAATAAATATTCACATGTTTGTGAATATACAATGATGCATGAGCATGCAATGTACTTATAATTTCTCACAGTACACTCAATTCACTATTCTAAGGTCTAGCGCTGATCATGGGATATTAGAATTCTCCCCTCTTTTTGAGAAATTTTGTCCTCAAAATTCTTACTTGATTAAGGAAACAGGTGGGGATATTGCTTTTTCATAAATTCCTCAGTTTCCCACGTTGCTTCTTTACTCGAATGATTGTGCCATAGTACTTTTACCATTGGAATTTTGTGATTCTTCAATCATTTTATCTGATACCCAACTATCTGAACTGGCTTCTCATCATAGTTCAGGTTACTATTAACTTCATTATGTTGAGCCGGTAACATATGTGTTGGATTAGACCAACACTTCCTGAGCATACTCGCATGGAATACGTCATATATCTGAGACAACTTAGTAGGTAAAGCTAATTGATATGCCAAAGGACCAATTCTCTCAAGAATTTCACAAGGACTAATGTATTTCGGGCTCAACTTGCCCTTTTTGTCAAACTTCAATATGCCTTGCCAAGGCGACACTCTCAGAAATACTTTATCCTTGACACTATACTCCATATCCCAATGATGCTGATCCACATAACTTTTCTGTCTATCTTAAGCCGCTTTTATTCAACTCCAAATCATTTTCACCTTATCTACATTATCTTGGTTCAATTCAGGGCCTTCTACCATTCTCAAACCTTCTTTATCCCAGTATAGAGGCAATCGACATTTTCTGTCATATAATGCCTCATAAGGTGCCATTTTGATATTACTGTGGTAGCGGTTATTGTAAGCAAATTCAATCAATGCAATATACTAATCCCAAGCTCCTTGAAACTCCAATAAACAAGCCTGAAGCATATCCTTAACAGACATGATAGTTCTCTCACTCTATCCATCTATCTGGGGATGGAATGTAGTACTAAAATTCAATTTTGTGCCCATAACTGACTACAAACTCTTCCAAAATTTCGAAGTGAACCTGGAATCCCTGTCTCATACAATGGACATGGGAATACCATGCAGTCTCACAACCTCAGTCACATACCTCTAAGCTAACTGGTCTAGTGTATTGTTTTCCCGTATTGGTATGAAGTGGGCCGACTTAGTTAATCGGTCCACCATTACCCATATTGCATCATTTTGCCTCATAGTTTTAGGCAATCCTATAACAAAATCTATAGTGATTCATTCCCATTTGCTCTCTAGAATAGGCAACAAATGAAGTTTTCCAACTAGATCCTGGTGCTCAGCCTTAATTTGCTAGCAAATTAAACACTTAGCTACATAATCAGCTATTTGCTTCTTCATCTCTGACCACCAAAAATTTTGCGTCATTGTATTATACATCTTGATCATACCAGGATGCATAGCATAATTAGCTATATAAGCTTTCTCTAAGATTTCCTTCTTTAGATCATCAACATTAGGCACGCACAGTCTCTGCTTTAGCCACAATGTTTCATCTCTCAATTCAAAGTTAGAATCTGAATTCAACTTAACTTTCTCAATCAGTTTCATCATCTTAGGATCATCACTCTAAACTCTTCTAATTCTGTCATGCAACATTAGTCTCAGTTTTAATGTGGCTGTCAATGCTTCATTATGCTCAAGACTTAACCCCACATTTAAAGCTCTTAACTGAATCAGGCTTGGTAACCTCGATATCTGAATCTGAGCTACATTACTATATGATTTTCTTCTCAGTGTATCAGCCATAATATTTGTTTCCCTGATTGATACTCAATCGTGTAGTCATAATCTTTTAATAAATCAATCCATCTCCTCTGCCTCATGTTTAGCTCTTTTAGACTCATCAGATATCTTAAACTCTTGTGATCAGTGCGTATCTGAAATATCTCACCATATAAATAATGTCTCCAAATCTTTAGAGCAAAGACTATTGCTGCAAGTTCTAAAGCATGAATGGGTAATTCATCTTATGAGACCTTAATTATCTCGATGCATAAGCTATCACGTTTCCATGGTGTATTAATACACCCCCAGTCCTTGATGTGACGTATCATTGTATATTATATATCCACCAGATCCCAGATGGAATAATCAACACTGGCGCTGTAGTTAACCGATGTTTTAACTCCTCAAAGCTTCTCTGACACTCGTCATTCCATCTGAATCCCACATTCTTCCTCAGAAGTTTAGTCAGAGGTGTCGAAATTAAAGAGAATCCCTCGACAAACCTTCAGTAATATCCAACCAATCCGTGGAAACTCTGGATCTCTGATACATTCTTTAAAGTTTCCCATCTCATTACTACCTCTACCTTCATTGGATCCATCTGAATACCATGCCTCGTTACTATGTGACCCAAAAAATACCACTTAATTTAGCCAAAATTCACATTTACTGAATTTGACATACAATTGTTTTTCTCTCATAATCTGCAAAATCATTCTCAGATGCTCAGCATGTTCTTCACTACTTTTCGAATATACCAAAATATCATCAATGAATACAATTACAAACTGATCCAGGTAGGGCTGAAACACCTTATTCATCAATGCCATAAATGCAGCTGGGCTATTAGTCAACCCAAACGACATTACTAAGAACTCAAAATGCCCATACCTGCTCCTGAAAGCACTCGTTGGTACATTAGCCTCTGCTATCTTTAGTTGATAATACCCACATCTCAAATTGAGCTTCGTAAACACTTGAGCTCCTTGCAATTGATCAAATAAGTCATCAATTCTAGGCAACTGGTATTTGTTCTTCATTGTCGCCCGATTGAGTTGCCTATAATCATTGCACAACCTCAAAGTGCCATCTTTTTTCTTTACAAATAACACTGGAACTCTCCAGGGTGAAATACTAGGTCTAATGAATCCCTTCTCAAGCAGTTCCTACAACTAAATCTTCAACTCCTTTAGTTGCACAAGTGCCATCCTATGTGGAGGAATGGATATAGTAGCAGCACCAGGAACTAAGTCAATTGTGAACTTTGTTTCTTGATCTAAAGGCAAACCAGGTAATTCAGTAGGAAACACGTCCAGGAAGTCTTTAACCATATGAATATCCTGTACACTCTGCTCAACTTGAGTATCAACCACATGGGCCAGATAAACCTTACATCCACCATGCATTAATTTCAAAACACTTACAAATGAGATTAGTCTGGCTGGCACTCCTTGCCTAATACCTCTAAATATTGCTCTCAGCTGATTAGGAGACGTTAAATTTACTTCCTTCATATATCATTTCAGGTGGCCCTATGAACAGTGAGCCAATCCATGCCTAGAATAATATCGATCTCTTCTAACTGTAATACAATCAAGTCTACTTTTAACTCTGCTTGTTCATTTCCAATCAAACACTTCCTGCAGACCTCCCCAATCACAGTGGTACTACCTATTGGTGTACTCACCTCTAATCCACGTCTCAATAACTCTCTATCACAATGCAATCTAGATGCCATATGCTGTATGATAAATGAATATGTCGATCCAGGATCTAGCAATGCATAAACCTCAAAAATAAATAGTGATAACACACCTGCAATGACATCTAGTGACGCTTGAACCTCTTGCCTTGTCATGGCATATATTCTAGCCTGAGATTGTGGTTGATTGTTCCATACCTTAGTCCTTCTAGTAATATTCCCAGAACTCATCATGCCTCTACTATAGCCTCTCTGTCCAGTCCCACTGGCTCGGCTTTACTAAATAGTGGGTTCCATTGTTGTACTTCCTCTCCCCCATACTGTGCTCTAGACATCACAGAACAATCCTTGATCCGACGACCAAGTGAGCCACACCGAAGACAGGCTCCTGTTAACCTCTAACATTCACCACTGTACTTACTCCCACATTGTTCACAAGCTGGTTACTGACCTGATACTATACCTTTGTTATTCCCAGACTATATAAATCTACATCTTTGTTTGAATCCTGACTATCTAGATCCAGTCGATAGCCTAAATGCTCGGTTTTATCACTTACTGAATCTTCTATCAGAATCTCCCTGAGAATCACTGGGCCTCTTCTATATCGACTCAGATATGTGCTCAGTCTGACTATCTTTTAATAACTATTCAATACGGATCAAGGTAACTCGTAATTTTGTAAAATTACCCAGGTTAGAAAATGCTAGCCTTATCCAGATGTCCATATTCAGGCCATCTTAAAACTTCCTACACTTGTCTTCCTCAATAAAAACCAAGGCAGTGGCATAACCCGTCAGTTCATTAAATTTCACTTCATACTCTGCTATAGTTAACTCCATAAATTCTTTCTTTTTTCTATCCATAAAGATCATGGGCATATAGTTTTCCATGAAGACTATCAGCAAGTCTTCCCATCTCAAACTATAAGGCCTGATGGTACTGCCTGGAATAGTTTTCCACCACTGGTAAGCTAGGACTTATAGTACAGATATAGCTTAGGTGAACATCCCGTCCTGCTCACAGTCCATCTGATTAAGGACCCTCTCAGTTCTTTCTAACCATCCCTCAGCTTCTGCAGAGTCTATACTTCCTTAGAAGTCCACCCCTACTTTTGCAGCTTATCGTACCTTCTTTCCCTTCTCTCGGAAATCCTTAGAGGCATTCCCTCAGGTCGAGATACTGATGACTCTCTACTGGCTCTTTCCGATCCTAGGTCAACTGAGTGTTCCACTTGATCGCTTACGTCCGATAACCTATATACACAATAACTTTAATTATCATCTGAAGTTTTCACCACATTTTATGCCTAACATTACCACATATCCCTATGGATGCCAACCATGCTCTGATACTACCAACTGTAATACCCCACTAGTATCGTATCTAACACATGCACGTGCACCCTTCATTCACACGTGCACATGCCTGACAAAAATGACGTGTTAACTATCTCTCTTTCACTGTATCATTTGGCATCGCAATTAAAATCACAAATCACACATTTGCTAACATCCAAAATTTCCTCATTTTATATCATAACCATAATGTACATTGTCGCTTTAAGTTCATCACCATCCATATTTATACAACATTATCATATGAGCATAAACAACTCAATCAACACAGTATGCTACAAACATGAGGAATGCACAAAAGTTATTAACAAACTATGTCTTCAATTCCTAACTGACCGACCTATGAGCTTTATCTAATCATCAAAGTTGCACAAAATAAGCTTATATAGAGTCTTAGAAGCTAGGTCATCTCACTCTCGAACCTGAAATTATCAACAGTGCAACTTTGATAAGTTTTTGCGAATTCAGTAGAGTAACCATCCTCGGTGGTTCACTCATGTTATAAAACACAATCAATCATAAACATATTGTCACACAGTTCATATCAAATTGATTAGCATCAAGTTCTATCACAAACAAATTAAATTTCAGTCAAACAATTTAACCAAACTATCACTTCATTTCATTTGAATAAAACACAATCATTGGTTTAATACTATGTATTTAACATCTAACAGTCTTACGACTTTATAAATCATTCAATGAATTCAAATCATATGTGAATGCTATATGTATGAGACTCACATTCACTTTTACATTGTTGTGACTGTGTGCTTTTTCAGTATCCCGTATCATCGGGCTCATTGTAGCTCATTGACCACAATAAGCATTAGGCTCTAACCATATATGTTTGAGCTTTAAGCTCTTTTCAGTAGCAGTCTCAGTCAGTAGCAACACAGTCATAACTGCCTTTATATTACATGGATTGAAATGAAATGTATACCACAATTCATTCGTTACAATCAATCACTTTTATACACATTATCTCAGTCAACACAGTTAGTCGTAACATTCAGTCATTTTTAGTTAAGAATCATTTAGGCAATCTCATTCACATATAAATTGGAAAACGGAGAGATTTTTATGAATGGAGATGTAACCTTGACATTATTCTTCAATATGAATATATTTCATGGGTGTTAACTAAAAATGAGCCTGCAACTCTGGGTGGAAATTCAACTCTTGACCAAGTCCAACAATATGAGCGTTGGCAGAATGCCGATAAGACTACTAAGCGTTATATTCTAGCTTCTGTCAGCGGTATGTTACAAAAGCAAATTGCTTATATGAAAACTACTAGTGCAATGGTTCATCACCTACATGAGATGTTTGGAGTGAGGACAGGTCTATAAGACTGAAAACTATCCAAACTTTTCATAATCTTAGACAAAAACCTGGTGAACCAGTGCAGGATTACATGTTTAAGGTAATCTTTGTGGTTACTGAGGCTAAGATGCTTGGGGCGGATATGGATGCGGACACGCAGATGATTATGATCATTAATAGCTTAAACTCTTCTTTTCAGCAGCTTAAGTTAGACTATGAGCTCAATAGCAAGGATTATACCTTGAGTGAGTTGATGAATACCCTCTAGAGTATGGATGAGATATCGAATATTAAGGCTCATAAGCCAAAAGTTAATGTAGCATCTTCTTCTAAGCCCAAGGGTAAGGGCAAGCAAAAAAGGAAGGGTCCAAAGAAAAAGAAGGCCCAAACAGGGGTCAAGGCCCAACTCAAGAAAAAGAAGGCCAAAGCGGATACCAAGGGAAAGTGTTTCCATTGTGGTGAAATGGGCCACTGGAAAAGAAACTGTGCGGTCTACCTTGATCCCTCAAAAGCAAATAAGGTATAGGTTTCCTAAGTTTGTTAGTAACTAGAAATGTGGCAGATTTATCTGATTCTTGGATATTGGATTCAGGAGCCACTAACTATATGTGCAATTCTTTTCTGGGGTTCCAGCAAAGGAAAAGACTACCTAAAGGCCTTTCAAGTCAAAATAGCAGATGGATCCTATGTTTCAGCAAAATCAGTGGGAGTAGTTATCTTGGATTTTCCTAGTGGTTATAGGTTATATTTGGAGGACTTTTATTACATAACAATGATTGTAAGGAACATGACCTCTGTTTTTTGTTTAATAAAATTTGGTTATTCCTTATATTTTGAAAATGTTGTTTCAATATATGAAAATAAGGATTTTATTTGTAATGCGATAATTAAATAGGGATTGTTCTTTATAGAACCTATGATAGGCTCACTAAACACCACAGAGTTGATAAAACCAAGACAATCCAATGTCTCTAGCATTAATTCAAAATGTCTGTGGCACTTAAGAATGGGTCATATCAATCAGAAAAGACTTGATAGGTTAGTAAAAGATGAGATCCTTATAGGCTTGGATAATGTCCCATTACCCACCTGTGGATCTTGTTTTGAAGGAAAAATGACTAAGGCCTCATTTCCTTCTAAAGGAAACAGATCTGAATCCATATTAGACCTAGTAGATACTGATGTGGGCCCATGAACGTGCAAGCTAGAGGAGGTTATGAATACTTAATAACCTTTAAAGATGATTACTCAAGACATGACTATTTTTATTTGATGCATAAAAAGAATGAATCCTTTGAAAAGTTCAAAGAATTGAAAGTTGAAGCTGAGAAGCAGTTAGGCAAACCAATTAAACAACTTCGATTTGATCTAGGTGATGAGTACTTATTCAGAGAGTTCCAGCAATATTTAATTGACAATGGAATTGTTTCCAATTTGTCGCTGGGCACCATTGGTGAGAAAAGAGTCTTTGGCATTGCCTTTGGGTATCTCCGATGGACAAAATAGCCTGTTGGCATGGTCACTGGCCACCTTTGGTGACAAAAAAGCTCATTCGCACACCTTTAGTGGGTAAAACAATTCATTGGCTTTGTCGTTGGGCATCTTACGTAAGTAAAACAACCCATTGACATAATTGATTGACACGTTCGGCAAGAAAATATCCCAATGGCACAATCGCTGGGTGACTTTAGTAAGAAAAGAGACCGTTGACACTCTTTCGTGAAAAAAACAACCCATTGGTATGGTCATTGGGCACCTTCGGTAAGAAAATAACCCATTGACAAGGTCGCTAGATACCTTCTGTTAGAAAATAGCCTTTTGGCATTGTCATTGGGCACCTTAGGTGGGAAAAAGAGCCTATTGAGATGATCACTGGGCACATTTGGTGAGAAAATAGTCCGTTGGAAAACTTTTGGTGGTCAAAACTGCCTGTTGGCATGATCGTTAGGTGCCTTCATTGGCGAAAACAACCTGTTGACATTGTTGTTGAGAACCTTCAGTGAGAAAACAACCCATTTGCAGGTTTATTGGGCACCTTTGATGAGAAAAGAGCCCTTTTGCATCATCATTGGACACCTTCGATGGGCAAAAGAGTACATTGGAACTGTAGTTAGGCACCTTCAGTGAGAAAACAACCTGTTGGGACACCATTAGTGGGCAAAACAACTCATTGACTTTGTGGATGGGTACCTTGGGTGAGCAAAACAACCCACTGACATAATTGATCGACACATTTAGTTAGAAAATAGCCTGATTGCACAGTGGTTATGTGGTTTCGATAGAAAAAAGATCGCTGGCACATCTTTGGTGAAAAAAACAACCCATTCGCATCGTTGCTGGGCACCTTTGGTGAGAAAATAACGTATTAGGAAGGTTGCTAGACACCTTCAAATAGAAAATAGCCTTTTGGCATTATCATTGGGAACCTTTGGTTGACAACAGAACCCATTGGCACAGTCACTGGGCACCTTTGTTGAGAAAGCAGTCTGTTAGCACACCTTCAGTAGGCAAAATAGCTTGTTGGCATGATTGCTGGGTACCTTTGATGAGCAAAACAACTCATTGGAATAGTCGTTGGGTACCTTCGGTGAGTAAACATCCCGTTTGTACAGTTACTAGGCACCTTCTGTGAGAAAAGAGCCCTTTGGCATTGTCATTAGGCACCTTCGGTGGGCAAAAGAGCCCATTGCCATAGTCTCTTGACACCTTCGGTGAGAAGACAACCCATTAGCATATTCTTGATAGGCAAAACAACGCGTTGGCATGGTCGTTGGGCACCTTAGGTGAACTAAACAACCCTTTGACACAATCACTAGGCACGTTCAACGAGAGAACAGCCTGATGGCATGGTCGTTGGGTGCTTTTAGTGAGAAAACGTCCTGTTTGTAAACCTTTGAAAGGCAAAACAACCTGTTGGCTTTGTCTCTGGGTACCTTCAGTGAGAAAAAAGACTTTGTCATTGTCGTTGGGCACCTTATATGGGCAAAAGAGAACATTGGCTTAATCACTAGTCACCTTTGGTAAGAAAACAACCTGTTGGCACACCTTTGGTGCGCAAAACAACTTGTTGGCTTTGTCATTGGGCACTTTGGGTGAGAAAAACAACCTATTAACACAATCTATCGACACGTTCGGTTAGAAAATATACTAATGGCATAGTCACTGAGTTGTTTCAGTAAAAAAAGAGACCGTTGGCACATCTTTAGTGATAAAACAACCCATTGGCATGGTCGCTAGGCACATTCGGTGAGAAAATAATCCATTAGCAAGGTTTCTAGACACCTTTAGTTAGAAAAGAGCCTTTTTCCATTGTCATTTGATGGGCAAGAGAGCCTATTGCCATTATTGCTGGGCACCTTCGGCAAGAAAACAATCCGTTGGCACACATTTGGTGGGCAAAAAAGCCTGTTGGAATGATCGCTGGGTACCTACGGCGAGGAAACAACCCATTGGCACAGCCGCTGTACAACTTTGGTGAGAAAACAACCCGTTTGTAAGATTGCTAGGCATATTCAATGAGAAAAGAGCCCTCTAGCATTGTCATTGGGCACCTTCGATGGGCAAAAGAGCCTATTGACACAGTTGTTGGGAACCTTTAGTAAGAAAACATCTAATTGGAACACTTTTGGTGAGCAAAACAACTCATTGACTATGTCATTGGATGCCTTGCGTGAGCAAAAAATCCGTTGACACAATCGATTGACATGTTTGGCTAGAAAATAGCTTTATGGCACTGTCACTGGGTAGCTTCAGTTAGAAAAGAGGTCATTGGCACGTCTTTAGTGAAAAAACAACTCATTGGCATGGACGTTGGGCACCTTGAATGAGAAAATAACTCGTTGGCAAGGTGGCTACACACCTTTAGTTAGAAAAGAGCCTTTTGGCATTGACGTTAGGCACCTTTGGTGAGCAAAAGGTCTACTAACACTTTCATTGGGCACCTTCGATGAGAAAATAGTCCATAGGCACACCTTTGGTTGGCAAAACAACTCATTGGCTTTGTCATTGGGCACCTTAGGGAGCAAAATAACTTGTTGACATAATTGATCGACACATTCAATTAGAAAAGAGCCTTTTGACATTCTCGCTGGGCACCTTCGGTGGGCAAAAGAGCCTATTGACACCATCGCTGGGCATGTTCGGTGAGAAAACAGTCCGTTGGCACACCTTTGGTGAGAAAAATAGCTCGTTGGTATGATTGTTGGGTACTTTTAGTTAGCAAAACAACCCATTGGCTCAGTCGCTATGCACCTTCTGTGAGAAAATAACCCATTTGCATGGTTGCAGAGCACCTTCGGTGAGAAAAGAACCCTTTGGCATTATCATTGGGCACCTTTGATGAGCAAAAGAGCCCATTGACACGTTCGCTAGGCACCTTTGGGGAGAAAACAACTCATTGGCACATCTGTGATGGGAAAAAGAAACCTTTGGAATAGTCGTTGAGTGCTTTCGATAAGCAAAACAACCTATTGGCATAGTTATTGAGCACTTTTGGTGAGAAAACAACTCATTAGCAAGGTCGCTGGGCATCTTTGGTGAGCAAAATAATCCATTGACATTCTGTGAGAAAGTAGCTCATTTACACAGTTGCTGGGTACCTTTAGTGTAAAAATAGCCCGTTGGCATATCTTTAGTGGGCAAAGGAGCCTGTCCATATTAGGCACTTGTGGTGAGAAAACAACCCGTTGACATAATCACTTGGCTCGTTTGGTGAGAAAATAACTCAATGGCACAATCATTGGACGCCTTCGGTAAGAAAATGACCTATTGGCATATCTTTGTTGGTGGGCAAAACAACCCGTTGATATATATTTTAAGGGCAAAGCAATCCATTAGCATGGTAGCTTGGCACCTTAGGTGATAAAACAACACATTAGCACAGTCACTGGACACCTTCGGTGAGAAAACAACCCAATGGCACACCATTAGTGGGCAAAACAACCATTTGGCATAGCCGTTGGACCCCTTCGATGAGAAAAACAACCCACTGACACAATCACTAGGTAGCTTCAATGAGAAAACAACACAATGGCTAGGCCATTGGGCACCTTCATTGAGAAGATAGTCCATTAGCACATCTTTGGTGGGAAAAGAAACCTACTGGCATGGTTGCTACACACCTTCTGTGAGAAAACAACCTGTTGGCAAGGTCGTTAGATGGCTTAGGTGAGAAAAGTGTCTTTTGGCATTGTCATTGGGCACCTTTAATAGGTAAAAGAGCCCATTTACACAGACGCTAGGCACCTTCAGTGAGAAAACAGTCCATTGGCACATTTTTAGTAGGCAAAACAGCTGGTTGGCATGGTCACTGGGTACCTTCGGTGAGCAAAACAACCCAATGGTATGGTTGTTAGACACTTTTGGCGAGAAAACAACTCATTTTCGCATTGCTGGTCACCTTCGGTGAGAAAAGAGCTCTTTAGTGTTGTCATTGGGCACCTTCGGTGAGCAAATATCCCATTGGCATGGTCATTAGGCACCTTTAGTGAGAAAGCAGCCCATTCCACATCTTTGGTGGGAAAAATGACTACTTGGAATGGTCGTTGGGCACTTTCAAAGAGCAAAACAGCCAGTTGTCACTATCGTTGGGCACCTTCGGTGAGAAAACATTATATTGGCAAGGTCGCTAGGCACCTTCAAAGAGTAAAACAATCCATTGACATAGCCGCTAGATGTGTTCAGTAAGAAAATAGCCTATTGGCCAGGTTGCTGGGTACCTTCAGTGTGAAAACAGCCCGTTGGCACATCTTTGGAACGTAAAGTAACCCGTAGGCATAGTCATTGGGTACCTTCAATAAGAAAACAACCCTTTGACACAATTTCTCGGCTCGTTTGGTAAGAAAACAACCCAATGGCACAATCGCTGGGCCCCTTCAGTAAAAAAATAGCCTGTTGGCACATCTTTGTTGAGCAAAGCAATCCGTTGGCATGGTCACTAAGCACCTTCGGTGAGAAGACAACCCGTTGGCACGATTGTTGGACACCTTTGGTGAGAAAACAACTAGATGGCACACTTTTGATGGTTAAAAGACCCATTAGCATAGTTATTGGCACCTTTGGTGAGCAAAACAACCTATTGACACAATGGTTGGGAACCTTTGTTAAGAAAACAGTCCATTGGCACACCTTTGGTGGGCAAAACAACCTGTTCACTTTGTCACTAGGTACCTTCGGTAAGAAAATGCCTTTCTAAATTTTTCTTGGGCAGTTTCGGTAGCCAAAAGAACCCGTTGTAATGGTCATTGGATAGCTTTAGTGAGAAAATAGCTAGTTAGCACATCTTTGATGGACAAAACAGCCCACTGGCAAGATCGTTGGGTACCTTTAGTGAGAAATCAACTTGTTGGCATAGTCGTTGGAAACCTCTGGTGAGGAAAAAGCCCAATGGTACACCTTTGGTGGGAAAAAAACTCTTGGCATAGTCTTTAGGCACCTTCAGTGAGCAAGATAACCCATTGACACAGTCGTTGGGCACTTTCGATGGGAAAACAACCCAATGGTAAAGTCGTCGAGCACCTTCGATGAGAAAATAGCCGATTGACACACCTTTGATGGTACAAACAACCCATTGGCACAGTCTCTGAGCAACTTTGGTGAGAAAAACAACTCGTTGACACAATCGCTGGGCACATTCAGTGAGAAAATGGCCCGATGGCATAGTCATAGGGTGCCTTCGGTAAGAAAATAGCCCGTTGTCACATCTTCGGTGGGTAAAACAACCTGTTGGCTTTGTTACTAGGTATCTTCGATAAGAAACAACTCATCGGCATGGTCTATGGGCACCTTTAATGAGAAAAGAGCCCTTTGGCATTGTCACTAGGCACCTTCGGTGAGCTAAACAACCCTTCGACATAATCATTAGCCACCTTCGGTGACAAAACATCCCATCAGCATACCTTTTGTGGGCAAAATGACCAATTGAATTTGTCGCTAGGCACCTTCAGTGAGAAAAGAGCCCTTTGGAATTTTTATTGGGCACCTTTGCTGACGAAAAAAACCTGTTGACACAGTCACTGGCAGTTTCGATGAGAAAATAACACAATGGCAAGGTCATTGGGCACCTTCGTCAATAAAACAGCCTATTGGCCCATCTTTGGAGGGAAAAACAAATCGTTGGCATGGTCTTTGTGCACCTTTAGTGAAGAAACAACCTATTGGCAAGGTCTCTAGACACCTTCTATGAGAAAAGAGCCTTTTGGCATTATCATTGGGCACCTTCAGCAGGTAAAAGAGCCCATTAACATGGTCGTTGGGCACCCACAGTGATAAAATAGGTTGTTGGCACACCTTGGATAGGCAAAACAACCCATTGATATGGTCACTGGGTACCTTCGGTTAGCAAACCAATCTGTTTCCATGGTCGCTGGACACCTTCGGTGAGAAAACAACTCGTTTGCATGGTTATTGGTAATCTTCGGTGAGAAAATATCTCTTTAGCATTGTCATTAGGCACCTTTGATGGGAAAAAGAGCCCTTTGGCATTGTCGTTGGGCATCTTTGGTGGGAAAAAGAGCCCATTGAAACGATCATTGGCTAGTTTTGATGGGAAAACAACTCATTACTGCACCTTTGGTGGGGAAAACAACTCGTTTGCATCGTCGCTGGACATGATCGTTGGACGCCGTTGTGGGAAAACATCCCATTGGCATAGTCATAGGGCACCTTCGGTAAGAAAATAACACGTTCATAGGGCACTTTCAAAGAGAGTGGAACACATTGTTCATTATCGTCAGGCACCTTCGTTAGGCAAAAGAACCCTTTGGCACAATTGCTTGCCAACTTCGGTGAGCAAAATAACTCGTTAATATAATCGCTTGACACTTTCGGTGAGAAAACAACTCATTAGCATGGTCACTGGCCACCTATGGTGAGAAAATAGCCCGTTGGCACACCTTTGATAGGCAAAACGACCCATTGGCTTTGTTGCTAGGCACATTCAATGAGCAAAACAACCTCTTGATACAATTGTTTGGCACGTTCAGTGAGAAAACAACCTAATGGCATAGTCTTTGTGCACCTTTAATAAGAAAATAACCGTTGGCACATCTTTGGCTAGAAAAACAACTCGTTGGCATGGTCACTGGACACCTTCAATGAGCAAAAGAGCCCATTGGCATGGTCGCTTGGCACCTTTGGTGAGAAATAGCTCATTGACACACCTTTAGTGGGTAAAAGAAGCTGTTGGCTTTGTCATTGGGCACCTTCAATGAGCAAAATAATCAATTGACACAATTGTTGGGTACGTTTAGTTCAAAAATAGCCCGATGGTATAGTCACTAAAAGGCTTTGGTAAGCAAACACACTGTTGCAGATCTTTGGTGAGAAAAACAATCCTTTGGCACAGTCCCTGGGCACCTTCGGTGAGAAAACAACCCCTTGGCAAGGTCACTAGATATCTTTGGTGAGAAAAGAGCCTTTTGATAATGTCGCCTATTGACATTGTCATTAGGCACCTTTGATGAGAAAACAATCCGTTGGCACACCTTTGGTAGGAAAAATAGCTCATAAGAATGATCGCTAGGTACATTTGGTGAGCAAAAAAACTCATTGACAGGGTCGTTGGGCATCTTTAGTGAGAAAAAACCTGTTCGCACGGTTGCTGGGCATCTTCAGAGAGAAAAAGGTCCTTATTATCATTGGGCAACTTCGGCAAGCAAAAAAGCCTATTGACACGGCTGCTAGGTATCTTCGATGAAAAAACAACCTGTTGGCACATCTTCGGCGGGTAAAACAACTAGATGACATGGTCATTGGGTGCCTTCGGTGAACAAAACAGCCCATTAGCATAATTGTTGGGCACTTTCGGTGAGAAATCAACCCATTGGCAAATTCATTGGGCATCTTTGGTTAGCAAAACAACACGTTGACACAGTCATTGGGCACATTTAGTGTGAAAACAACTAGTTGACAAGGTCGCTAGACACCTTCGGTGAGAAAAGAGCCTTTTGGCATTATCATTGGACACCTTCGGTGACAAAAGAGCCTATTGACATGGCCATTGGGCACATTCGGTGAGAAAATAGTTTGTTGGCAAACCTTTTCTGGGTAAAATAGCCCATTGGCATAGTCACCGGGTACTTTCGATGAGCAAAACAAACTGTTGACACAGTCGCTAGGCATTTTCAATGAGAAAATAGCCCATTGGCATTGTCGCTGGGCACCTTCGGTGAGAAAACATATTATTAACATAGTCAGTGGGCTCATTGTGAGGAAAAGCTCAATGGCATAGTTGCTGTGCGCCTTCGATAAGAAAACAACTCGTTGGCACAACTTTGGTGGGAAAAACAACTCGTTAGTATGGTCGCTGGACACCTCCGATGAGTCAAACAACCCATTGACATAGTTTTTAGGCACGTTTATTGAGAAAACAGCCCGTTGAAATGATCAATGGACAGTTTCGGTGAGAAAACAGTTAGTTAGAACACCTTTGGTGAGCAAAACAACTTGTTCGCTTTATCGCTGGGCGTCTCCGCTCAGCAAAAGAACCTATTGACACAATCATTCGGCGCGTTAGGTGAGAAAACAACTCGATGGCACAATCACAAGGCAGTTTTAGTAGGAAAACAACCTTTTGACATATCTTTGGTGTGCAAAACAACCTGGTGACGTGGTTGTTGGGCACCTTCAGTGAGAAAAGAGCCTTTTGGAATTGCCGTTGGGCACGATTGTTGGGATGTTCCCTGGGAAAACATTCCGTTGGCATACCGCTAGGCACTTTCAATGAGCAAAACAACCAGTTGGCACAGTCGTTGGGCACCTTTAGTAAGAAAACAACCCATTTGCATAGTTATTAGGCACCTTCAGTGAGAAAAGAGACCTTTGGCATTATCGTTGGGCACCATCAGTGAGCAAATGACCCCATTGGTGTGGTCTCTAGGCACCTTAGGTGAGAAAACAACACGTTGGCCTAACTTTGATGGGCAAAACAACTCGTTGGCATGGTCGATGGACACATTCAATGAGTAAAACAACCTATTGGCATAGTCACTGGGCACTTTTGGTACAAAAACAACTCATTGGCACATCTTTGGTGGGCAAAACAACCAGTTGAAATGGTCATTGAACACCTTTGTTAAGCAAAACAATTTGTTGATATAGTCATTGGGCACTTTTGGTGAGAAAATAACACATTGGTATAGTCAGTGGGCACCTTCAGTGAGAAAACAACCCATTTGTCATTGGGCACCATCAGTGAGCAAATAAGACCATTGGCATGGTCACTAGGAACTTTGGGTGAGAAAACAGCAAGTTGGCCTAACTTTGATGAGCAAAACAACCCATTGGCATAGTCACTGGGCATCTTCATAAGCAAAACAACTTATAGGCATAGTCGCTAGGTACCTTTTGTGAGAAAGCAACTCATTGACGCATCTTTGTTGGGCAAAAAAACTAGTTGGAATGGTCACTGAGCACCTTTGTTAAGCAAAACAATTTGTTGTCACAATCACTGGGCACTTTCGGTGAGAAAACAGTGCATTGGCACAGTCATTAGGCACCTTCGGTGAGAAAACAACCCTTTGGCACCCTTTGGTGAGCAAAACAACCCATTGGTAAGGTCGTTGGGCACTTATGGTGAGCAAAACAACCCAATGACACTGTCACTGAGCACATTCAGTGAGATACCCATTGGCACAGTCGCTATGCACCTTCAGGGAGATAACAACTTGTAGTAACATCTTTGATAGGCACCTTAGGTGACTCAAACAACCCATTGACACAATTGCTTGGCACGTTAGGTTTGAAAACAACCAGATGGCAAAATCGCTGGTCATCTTTGACAGAAAAATAGTTATTGGCACATCTTTGGTAGGAAAAATAACTCGTTGGCAAGGTCGTTGGACACCTTCGATGAGCAAAACAACTCATTGGCACTGTTGCTGGGTACTGTCGGTGAGAAAATATCTTATTGGCACACCTTTAGTTGACAAAAAAACTTGTTGGCTTTGCTATTGGGCACCTTTTATGAGTAAAACAACCCCTTGAAACAATCGCTTAGCATGTTCAGTTAGAAAACAGCTCGATGGTACAGTCATTGGGCACCTTCTGCTAGATCCCATTTTTGGAGCCCAACTTTCTAAATGTCATAAAAGCGTGAGTGTGTGTATTACCTTGTAGGGTTATTTCCATAAACTCTCATTAGCCATCTTCGGTTCATCTTCATTCTTATTACATCCCAAAAG
>JANQAP020005735.1:0-11781 GCA_026874005.2 Erythroxylum coriaceum | reverse complement strand
AAAATATTTTTTATTAAATTACTATTTGGGTATATATAATAATTTAAGATAATTATACTTCTTTTGGTAACAAAAAAACTATTCAATAATTAAACTTTGCATTCATCCGAAACATCAATCCTTAACAATCCCAATAGAAAGCAAAGACTCAAGAGAAAATGATAAGAATGAGACTGTAAGCACAAAGGACAAAATCGGCATTAGAAAAAAAAAATTTAGCTGTTTGATGAAAACGCTCCTGTGCAGGAGCATTTTCATTTTTAACTTTTTGAAGACAAACAACTATCCGATCAGCTGCTCTCCAAACAGCTTAATTTTATAGCTGTTTGAAGGGTCAAATAGCTTAAACATACCAATCAGCCAAAATAATAGCTGATTGGTAACTAACCAAACGAGGCCAAGATCTGTATTAATTGCCAAAAATCTTCATCTCACTCTCTCTCCTGACATGAAAAGTAGATGGAATCTTTAATAGGTATAAAAACCCTGCCAATTTTTTTAAAATTAAAAATATAGAACATCGTACTTTTTTTATTGGGTCCAGGCTTGAGCTGCTCAGCCCTTGGCTTACCTGATACCTAACTCTTTTAAGTAAAACAATGTTGTTTTGTTTAGAATAATTAGGTCTCGAATTAATCTGGGCCTGAGGTTGGGCCTAGTCTATAAGTCAACTCATTAAAAACAATTAAATTTAAGCTTATAGGTCAAAAATTGTCATCCCTAATCTTTAATTAAGTTTAGGATATTGTTATAATTAGTTAATTTTCTTCTCTTAGTATACTTATTTGTGTAGTTTCTAATTGAACTAATTGTAATGTTGTTTATAGTTAATGCAATATTCATTTTTTAAAAAAGGTATCTTTAATTTTTCACCACATCACGGGTTTTAATGATTAGGATAGACAAGAAAAATGACATTTTCACACACTGTTCATAGGCAATTGCAATTGGGAGTCAACAGTTGTTACCAGGTGTGAAATCCAATTCAAGTGATTCTTTCCTTTCCTTAGGGGTAAAGAAGAGTTAGGATCCCAACCTCTTGTGTGGCAGTGGTATATTTGATAATCTTCTTAATCACCATGCTAGTATCAATCATTACAAACACAAGCATTTTGACCAACAAAGTTACATGACATTATGATTGCATTCTACGAAACTTGCCCGCCAACTGAAATCACGTGTCAATGGCTCTCTCAGTATGTTGTAATCATCGTCATACATCTCCTACAACTAGAAAGGAATCGTGCATTTCCAAAGACGTATTCAAGTGGTAAAACAACTCTTCCAACTTTAAGAAACTTTGTAGTTTCCAATTAATCAATTCTAATAACAAATGGAGAGTAGATAAATTTCCTTTAATAAATAGAATATCTCCATTTTATTTGAAAAGCAAGCGATACGTAAGTCTGCACCAACTCAAGAATGGGTTGGAAAATGTTGTTTTCGGCCATTGATTATGATGAAAAGTTGGTGTCAATAGTACCAGACCATGGGTTAGGGTTACAATTAATTAACATTCTTCGGCACGTGTTCCTTGTTTAATTTTTCTAAAACGTTTATATTTCCATACAAAATTAACCTGTCAGTCATATAATCACCCATAGTGACAATCCACTAAGTTGATTATCCATTGTTTAACTTGATTAAAACATGAATTAGTTATACTTCAAAAGATTTAATGAAAGGAATGTAGCATCAGGAGAGCAAAGTGTCATAACTACATAACATACACGAATAGAAATTATAAACAACTATATAAATCCAAATATCATCATAATCTGCTGTCTTTTACTTTCCGGAAATGAAGACGATTTAATCGAAAACGTATATTTTTCAGTTCACTCAAAAGTATGGATTAGTGTGTAAAAATTAAGATGAAAAGACATGATAAAAGTGGAGCCAACGAGAAAGAATCTTCATCTAGACCGAAAGCGTAAGGCCTGTTTGCGCGCCAAGCATGCAACTTGCAAGACAAAAGTTGGCGATATCAACTGCAGATGTTGGACTCTCGGCCTAAATTATATTATATTCCAGACCAGAGGATCATATCTTCAAAACAACACATATACGCTGCAAAGGTTAATTTAGAAATGGCTAGAGAGAGTGGTCTTGGCCGTATTGCCAAGTTCCCAAACACTAGTTTGCAAGTCAAAGAACTATTTGTAGATGATGATAATAATAAGCAGGTTGGTAGTGCTGCGAAGACCATCATCCTGTCTTCACAATCTCTTCCCGAAATGGATGATGATAATGATGATGATGATGATCAGCGAGGGGTTAATAGAGGCGTGTCTCTTCAATTCCGTGATCGTATCATGCTGCTGCCCATGGATGCGCAGGTAATTAAGCATTTGATCCATTCTCTGCTTTTTCCTTTCGCTACATTAATTCCACTTTGTGTTATTACACAAGTGGTCACGAAATGAAAACCATTTTGCTTCTTGGATTCATCTTTTGTTATATATAATACATTACTTTGCAACAGTCAAAATAAGTTGTGTATAAGATTAAATTGAATGCGGAACGTTTGTAGTACGATTGATTTTGTTCCCTTTGTGAAGTTGACGTACCATAGAGCAAAGGCTGAAAACTATGTATATAAGACCCGACTCTGCTCTCGTAAGTTCTAACCACCCAAAAATCTACTGCCGATAAGAAGATGAAGTTGTGCTGTTCATTTTTTCTTTACTCACCCTATGCATAGTAACAATACGACTTAGTTCGCTTATTTATTTTTTCTTTTTGCCTCAAGTTAATTTGAGTTTAAATTTAATTTTTTATTTTCATTTCTTCAAATTTTTAAAATTAAAATTTAACAATTTTAAAGTTATAATCCAAATTTTGTTAAAGATAAGTTGTTATCATGTCTTAATTAAATCTACTAAATGTAAAAAATAAAATTAAGTTATAAATATATATAAAAGGATACATAATTGATTTTTATATCTATCAAAAAATTAATTATTTTTATTTTTGCTACTCAATTAAAATTTTTTAATATTATTAATAAAATATTGAAATTAAAAGTACAATAAATAATCAAGCTATTTAAATCTATAACAAGTTGAGCATATTAGAATAACCACTTTTCTATTGCATCAAAAAATATAATTAACACGTATTAGAAGTCGTAATTAGCATTAATTTCATAATATTAATACAAAATTTATGGATTTATAAGACTTTAATTAGTACGAACTCTCTTTCCTTTCCAGTAATTGCAAATGACATTTGAAGGAACTGAACCTACAATGTTACTCTGATACGTACTGTTAAGATCAAACCTTTACCACTACACCAAAAGTTAGAACTTTTATTATTAACAATTCTTTTTTTATAGTGATAGCATAGACCATCAATTCTATAGAGCTAATGTTGAACCCACCATCCATCAGATCTACATCTTATTTAACTTGTTTATTAAACAAAGTTAAGTTTAGAATTAATTAGTATACCAAGCTGATCTTAAACAAGGCTTTTGGGAGTCGAGCTCACGAGGTCTTAATGTCACTAATGATTCATGTCGAACCTTGTACTTTGCTCTCGAGTCTCGACAGTCGACACTCCTTCCAGGGAATGTATTTCAAATAAAATTACTATTAACCAATTCCAAATGACCCACGTTTTTAAATTGAACATGAAAATCTTCTGCACCTTGAGCTCGTCTTGATTTTTAACCAGGGTATTGAGAACCTGCCAAGCGTTTTAACTTTGTCAGGAAAATTTTGTCACCAGCTTGGCAAGTTGACATAATTCTAACTCGTGGCCTAAATGTATAACACCGCCTATTTATTACTTGCCTTTTCCACTCAAAGGTTTCTCCTTCACGTTTGAAGAGCTGCTGGTCCAGAGATAGCACGGAGAAATCGGAGGATTTCATGGCTACCAAAAATGCAGAATCGTTTAGCAGATTACAAGTCAAAGAGATAGCATTAGAAAGTGAACAAGCTGTGAATGGTGAATTGATGAAGCTTCAATATTCACCACCTTCGCCTGGAATCGAAAATCATGGAGTTAGTAATGGTGTGGCTCTTAAAGTTCAGGGATGGTATGTTGATATTGAGGAGGACTGGCCAGGTATTTTCTCTCGACCGTAACAAGCACTCGGAGTACTTATATCATATGTTGAACAGCACAATCATAGTATAGAATTATGTAGGTATTCGATCACGTATCTATACACTACAGGTCTTAGGAATAACTATAAGACTCTCTCTCTCTCTCTCTCTCTTTTTGTTTTCTCCCTAGTTTTACTCTAAGGCAATTAAGATTCTTCTGTTTCTTGGTCTCTATTCGAACCCCTGAACTGTGTATAATTGAAAGAACTTGGGTTAGACGCACCAGTTTTCCTGACCAAGTTCAATTTTCTACAGGTGAGGCACATCTATACAAGGTCGAAAAGGTCCTGTTCAGGGGAAAATCGAAATATCAGGATCTTTTTGTCTTTCAGGTAATATTTAATTTAAAAAGAAAAGGGTGTATAGTCTAGAAAGTAGTTAAGAAAGAACTTGCCATGGAGATAATCGGAGTTTTCTCGTCCATAACTGTAGTCGTCAGGTCACGGCAAAGTTGTTGTCCTAAATGGGGATGTTCAACTGACAGAAAAGGACGAGTTTGCTTACCAGGAAATGCTCACTCACCTCCCACTTTGCTCAATTCCAAATCCCAAGAAGGTCATAATCATTCTTTCACCCAACACTGAAACTTGCACTATCTACGATTTTATCTCCATCATCATGTTCACCATCCAACCTGTTGTTTTGATGGGCCAATCTTTCACTACAGGTACTGCTTATTGGAGGAGGAGATGGTGGGATTCTAAGAGAAATCTCTCGGCATGCCTCTGTGGAACATATCGATATTTGCGAAATCGACACGATGGTTATTGATGTGAGTAACCTTTTCGATGGTTATAAAGACTACTTTTTGTCCTTATCCCACCAAACATTACGCATGAAAAATTCCATGATATGTGTTTTAACCTTTTCTTGTGTAACGTAACAGATGTATAGACAGTTCTTCCCTGAGATAGCAATAGGATACCAAGATCCCAGAGTGAATCTACACATAGGGGATGGTAAGATAAGTTGATTCGTTTCTGCTCCTTTTTCTTATTCAAAGTTCTTTGTTTAGGATTTACTTTATTTGGCAGGAATTGAGTTCCTGAAGTCTGCTCCTCAAGGAGATTACGATACCGTAATATTGGATGCATTCCAATGCATGGGTACATAGCATATATCTACCCTTAACTGGCGTATATCAAACAATTTTTAGGAAATGGAAAAATAGATTTTCAATGGCATATACGCAGGATCTGAAGCAGAGCAACTGGCCGGAGGAAGCTTACTGGAATTGGTGGAAAGGGCTCTTCGACCTGGAGGAGTCATGGCAAGTCAAGCACAGTGCCTTTGGCACAAAGAGTTTTCTGTTGCAGACGCCATAGCAAGTTGCAGGAGGACGTTCAAAGGCTCCGTTAGCTATGCCTGGTCACCAGTTCCTGCATACATAGGGCACGAAACCTCCAACCAAAACTGAACCTTAATTGGCAGTTCTATTTAACATTTACGAGTTGCAGAGATTTATTTGCTTATGTTTGTAGAGACTTTCTTGCAGAGGGATGGTTGGTTTCATGCTCTGCTCCACCGAAGGGCCAGCAGTTGACTTCAAACATCCCATTAATCCACTGAATCCAAAGCACTATGGAGTTGCCCGAGGACCACCTAAGTTTTACAACTCAGAGGTTGTTGTTCATAGTGTCGATTGTTCCAGTACTATGATGTCAAGTCACTATGTTTTGTCGTTTGTTGAAAACATTTTGGTTTGCAATGTAGGTCCACACCGCAGCCTTCTGTCTGCCATCTTTTGCATACAAGGTCTGATGTAAGACACCAGACTATGGCCGCATAAAATTTTGGGCTTCCAGTCTCCAAGCACCCTGTTCATGAGGTTGTTACTTGAGAGAGTTTGCTTCTTTTCTTTTTTCTTTTTTATTTCAAGACTTATGGGTTCTGTTTTAAAGGAGATTGGAAAATTTAGAGTGGAAATTGATAGCTAGTTCTGTACTCCTTATACAATATTGCAATTAGTAACGCATTCATGTTTAAAATCCTTCAAGCTTCTCACCCTAACCTTAATATATAAGGTGAAAGTAGAGTAATGATAGATACTAACAGTTTTATAAACAAGTTAATAAATCCTTTTACCTATTCCAATTCATGATTATGTCTGTTACATCCACATGAAGTTTAACACCTTCTAAAGCAAAGCAATTTATAATGAAAACTACTGTACATGTTCACTAACAATAGCTGTAAATGATGAGGAGAGACCAGCTCCAAATGTCAAAACCTCCTTAACTTATCGTAAGGGAGAGTCCAAGAATTCCATTATCTGCTTCTTCATCAACTGCTTGGTCGAGCAGGATTTACACTTACACACCACAAGTAGTATGATAAATTTTAGAGATCGATACACACACTTCAACGTGGGTGCCAAAATAGTCCGTGCAATATAATTATGTCAAGGACCAAAGCAAACATGGAATGATAGTAACTAATGGGGAAAGTAGTAGATCAATAATGCTCAAACATAAAGATCTGGTCGTGAATGTAAATCCACAAGTAAATAAGTGGTCAAACTAGAAATTAGATCACATGAGATTTGGAGGGGGAATGTAACTAGAAATACATAAAAGTAACAATGTTTCCCCCTAAAGAGTAACAATATTTCACCTTTCACTATGAAGGCTAATATAATTTATGATTGATTTAAATTGGTCACTTGACAAGTTTTGCGAAGTTGATTGACCCAAAAATAAAAGCGAGAATCATCTTTGGAAGCAAAAGCTTAGAGGCCCAACAGCACAAATCACATGGAAAACAAAGGAGAGCCCCGAATCATTGGATTGTAAATCAGAGTCCATTGTGTACAAACAGGATGAGACATTAGTGATTCGCACAAATCATTTGGGCTTCGACCCAGCACGGAGAAGAAAGTTTACAACAATCGTGGAGTCTCTTCTTAAATTAGTAATTATTTAATAAATTATCCAAATTCCTAAAAAATTATATAACGTCATAAATTTTATATTAACTAATTTAGTGGAAAAAAACCCAAATTAATTATTAGTATTTTTATTGTAGAAGATTCTGTTATCCGGTTAATATGATCAAATTGTTTTCTGAATTTTTTGTTTCACCATATTGAAATAGTTGGAAGTGAATGAAGTGTTGGCGTGGTGAGGCTTATCTTGAAATAGGGAACGTAAGGAATGGAGGGTGACTTTGTGGTGCGTTTCGTGTTTACGGCCCAGAGCGGAAAGCGTGGGTTTCTTCGAGTAGGGACGGAAAGAGCTTAGATTTCAAACATACGATACAAGAGAAGGGGAAGCAAAACACAAAAGGAATGTAATAACGTGAAAAACATTAGAAATGGTATGGTTGGGATGGGCCCCAGCAAAGTTAGACCTTTTCGCTTTTAGAGGATAAGGACTGGGGACTGGGAACCGGGCCCCACCCTCTTTTCTTTTCCTTAACACGACACCACTCCACGAAACACGGCTAGCGGATAAGGCGGGACCCACTTTCTTTCTTCATGATGTCGCCGAAATGTAAAAAAGAAAAATCCTATCCTGCTTTTAGTCTCTTATTTTCTCTTTTACTTAGCGGCTTCAGTCCTAAAGAAGAGAAAACTTCTACTTTTCTTCTTTATTCCTTCTATTTAGGCAGACATTTAAGACCATAATATAATAATCTATCCATAACAAAACCACCTTTAAAAAGTAAAGCGTGATTGTACCTCAAGGGTGGTTTAGACGGTGGAGGACTGGTAGAGATGTGAATAGAAGACTCTCTAGAAACTCATTTATAAAATAGGTAAGTATAATAAAAGTAAAGACCTTTTAATTAACAATTAACTTGAATAGATTATACTTAAAAAAGAGTTTTTAATATTTTAACTCTTAAATAATTCATTGAATGAAATAACAAATAAACGTAGTGAAAGGCGAAGACTTTTGGGATGAGAAATGCTGGACGTGGAATGCTTATTTACGCTATGGTGGGGCCCGGCCTAACTTTTAAGACAAAAAAATGAACAGGATTAGGAAGGTGGTAGGGGGCTCGAATAGAAAAGGATAGATAGTAGCTACTGCAAGTGTGAAAAGTTGGTACGAGATTGTAGGAACGTTTCAAGAAGAAGAACTGGATGGATAGGGTAACCAGAAAAAGGGTAGTGGAGACTGGAGACCGGACTATGCATGTCTTGGTGAATGGTGGAAACCTTCCTTTTTGTCTCCTACATCTTTTTGTCAGAGATCATCCTTATCTTTTTTCTTCTTGGCTTATGTATTCATTTTATATGATATTATGTTATAAAAGAATTCTGATCAATACATGCAAAGGACACTCACCAAACTTTTGATTGTACAAAAATAAATACTTATCAAAAGTACTTGTATAAACATACCGAGTTATTCAGACTTGGAATATAATTTTCAATTGCGCGTGCCAAAATTTCTATCCATTCGGTGGCACGCATGTTTTAGCGTGCCCGTGGATTAACTATTCGGGAAAAATAAAAAAGAAGAAAGACTGAGGTTCTTTTGGTAAATGTATGTAAACGAAGTACTCAACGTCTATCTAGTCCGAATCCGACCCAAAAAATAATAAGAACTAGAACAGCGATGTCGAGCAGCCGCGTGAGGTGCCTGATTTCTGTCGCCCTTTTTTAAGTACCGTAGAATCCAATCTAAAACCGGAAAATAAATGTAGCAGAGGCAGAGCGTTGATGTTGGTGGTGCCTTTGACTTGTAATTGTAGGCTTCGCTTTTAAGTTTGACCCCAAGCTGTTAATCATTATATTACAGCTCATCTACAACAACAGCCAATAATGTCTGTCTTCTTCGCTTCTTTAACTTGTGCCACCCACCCCTCACATGAATTTTCTGAGGTTAGGATTAGGGCAGGCTCCCGCTCCTTAATTCAAATGTTCTTTTGCTTTAGGATTGACCTGGTATGTATGTGTTGACTACAATGACCAGTAAGTTACTGAGTTGTCAAATGTTGTCCTTAAGATTCGTTTCTCGAGATCATAAAATAACATAAGAAATTGGAATTTGTAGAGTACATTATCTTACTCCCAAAAATAGACTATATATCTGCCCGAACTTACTTTCTGTCCACAAAAAACACATACTTGTACAAAGTTACGGATAAGATACATCAAAATAATAAAATTTATAATTATTAAATAAAATTTTATAGAAAGTTATTTTCTTTGCTCGGCTTATTTATTGTGATATTTAAATAAAAAAATTAATCATCCCTCGTAAGTCGTAACTCATTTTGATGTTTCTTAAAATTCAAATCCTGGGAGATTTAACGACCACCTCAACCATAAAATTCTAAGAATGAGAAGGGTTCATGGGACCAAGTCTATGTTTATCCAGATGTCGGTACATATATTAAAAGACTGGCATGGTCAACAAGCATTCCATACAGGAAACGTTAAATTAGGTGTAGAAATTGGCACTAAGGAAATAGAAAGATAACGTTGTCGTTTTTTTTAATGTAATTTAATGAAGAATTCCTAACTATTAGGTGTCTTAGGTATATCTTGTAAAAGATCTCATCTTTATCTCAATGTGCGTTAACATGTGATCTCAGCCAACTACCTTATTAACCCTCAAATACCAAGGATGGAAATTTGAGCATAATTCCTGTATTCCCATTATTAAGAAATTAATTTATCCATATTAAAATAAAAGATTTACCCCTGTTTTGAATTTAGACACAGATTTAGGAAATGTCTTGTCTATATTCTTTTATAAATGGTAAATTGAAAAAATTTATTTAATTTTCAATATTAATTAAATTATACTAAATATTAATCAAAATTTTAAAATTAATTATAATAATTATTTAGTTAGTTCGACTTCCTATAAGCTGACATGTTTATGATTTTATAAAATTTTTAATAAGTTAAATATTTAATAAAATAAAGGGTTAATAAAAAAATTCCAAACTTTACTCAATTTTGTAATTATAATTCGAACTTCAAAAAGTGAAAATAAAATATTCAAATTTTTAATTTTTTTCAATTATAACTCGAACTTTAAAAAGTGACAATAAAATGTTCAAATTTTCAATTTTTTGATTCTAGCACGATCTTCATAAAGTGATGATAAAATGTTCAAATTTTTATTTTTTTCAATTATAGCCTAACTATAGTGTTTTAATTTTTCCCTTCGTTTTCAGTTTCTTTTCTCGATGCCCTCACCCTTCGATTTTCAAATTATACAGTCTCGATGCTTTCGCGTTGAGGACATAAGGAGAATAAACTAAAAACGAAAAGTTTGCTGGTTCAGTATGTTGCAATGCAATAGTAGTTTGAGGTGACGAAAGAACAAATATAAAACAAAGGATTGAGGATGTTGTGAGAACAAACAGATAACGACGGGTTGAGAATGCATAAACTGATTTTGAGATTCCATTTTTAACAATGACATCGTTTCATTAATCTTATTTATTGTGTTAATTTTGGCTGACCTGTATTAATAATTAGGATTTCTGGATCACGTAGCAGATCATGTTAGCAAACTTAACGTAGACAATAACGTCGAATAAAAATTGAAAAAATTTCAAAATTTGAATATTTTATTGTCACTTTTTAAAGTTGAGAATATAATTGTAAAATTGAGCAAAGTTTGAGATTTTTTTGTAAATTAACCATAAAATAAAAGTTCAAACTTATAAAGCTGTTTTGAATAGTGATAAATGGATGATCAAATCAATTTCTTAAATTAAAATAAAAATAAAATATTTTATTAAATTTTGATATATATACGAATAAGAATGAACCCCCCAAATTAGTAAAAGTAAAGAAAGATTAATAAAGGTTTCTCTTGAGTTATATTATTTATAATAAATTGAATATTTTAATATTTAATTAAATATTTTTATAATTATGACTAATTCTACAAAATATAAATGGCACTAAAAAAATAGTGTAAATTATTTCTTTAAATATTTATCTTAATTAAATTAACATATTATCACGTTCTCAATATATCATTATGACATTAGTAATGTCATAAGTACAACCACCTTGCTTTAGTGAAAATGAAAGGGCTCGCGCGTAATAAAACCAAAAGAACAAGGGCATTGGGGGAGAAACAAGTTTACGGGACTATAACGTAAGACCAACCACAGTTGCAATCTAACTGTACGCACACTCCCCGTCTCGCTCTTTCGCTCTTTATATCTTCTTTCTTCTTTTTTTTTTTTTTTTGACTTTTTATATATTCTAATCCTACGTTTTTTATCCCTTTCAAAGCTTCCTTTCTTGAATCATCAAAACACCTAAGTGCTCTTTCATCAACCAAACACCGTAAAGCTTCAAGATTTTCTTATGCTGCTTCGTCAAAATCTTTTCCTTTCTTTGGTTGGTTTCAGTCGGTTCCTAAACCATATTACACACTTCAACCAGCTTTGGACCTAACACCTCTCTTCTCTCCATCACATATCTCCTGTTGCTTCTATCTGTTAGCATTGTTCTGTTTGGTTTTTCTGATTGGTCAGTTCACATTATCCGTATGCTACGTTTTTTTGTAACCGGGTATTGCGGTTGAGAGTTTCTGGGTTTTGTTTCTGCTTTTGTATCGTTTCTCAGCAACCAAGATTCGCTTTTATCAACTCTCTGGTTGTTTTTGGCAGGGAATATAAGTTCTTGTTGCTGAACAGTTTTAGCTGGAAGGTTTCTTTTCCCCAATCAGTTTAAGTC
>JANQAP020005717.1:0-11781 GCA_026874005.2 Erythroxylum coriaceum | reverse complement strand
CAGGGCACAAAACACTAAAGATATTACATCTGAATCTGACTGCACCATCATTAAAAAAACAAAGAAAGAAAATAACATGATATCTTAAATGCAGTGAAGATTCTATGCACAGAAACGAAGAAATGATCCCACTATCTAACAAGGGAACACTGTCAATCCAGATGCTTAAAATGGAACATTTGCAAGCATCAATATGTTTATCATAAGCTAACAGTATCTCTATTAGGCATTTCATCGAACAACTTGCGAGCTTCAGTTAAGTCCTCAGCTTTCACCAACCCAACAATCATCGAGTTCCAAGAAGCACATTTTATTTCCTTGGCTTTAAGTGCAAATAGATATTATACATGTACAGAGTACAAGGTTGAATTATGAACCAAAGGGACATGGTTTTTGGTTGGAATTATAGAAGGAACCAATTTGAGTGGACATGACAAGTACCTAGACGAACATGGTTTTTGTCTTGCTTTTTTCTTTCCATGTCCATCTCCAAACAATCTCACGTGTCACTTCCCTTGTCCTAAACGGTGTAGTATAGAATCTGTACTATGTAAAGAATTAAACTACATTATCAGGTGAAAATAATGTTTGAATAAGTAGAGAACAATAGACGAATAAGAACTACGGAGCAACTGGGTATGATTAGAATAACCTCAAACTTTGAAATAATCATCAGAACATAACCTCGGAGGAGGAGGCAGATGCCGACGACGACGAGTCCTTCTCCTTCTCCTTCTTGACTGTGGTGTAAGTGTGCTTCTTGTAGTACTCTATTACCCTAACGAGGATTGCTCCGGTGATGTTGAGCAAAGGGATCTCGATGTCAGCACAGCCATCCTTGATTATGTGCTTGATCATTTGCGATGCCACGGCAACTGACTGCTTGATCTCGAAGGTCTCTCCGTCCGACGACTTGAGGATGATTTTCTTGGAGTCCGACATCATGTCTCCGATTAGATATCCCAAACCCTAGATCGTTTCGATTGTTGCGTGATTACGATGGGTCACCTTATAAAGGGGTTGAGTGGGGGTTTTAGTGGGGGTTAGATTGTCAAGTAATGAACCATTAAGAGATGACAAAAATGAATACTAAAGGAGCTTTTGTAACTATAAAACAGACATTGAGGATGAGACCTCACCAGTAATTTGAGAAGACGGGAAATTGGAAACAACAAGACATTTTAGAGGCAAAATTTCTGGCAAGAATATGAAGGCAGAGGAATGTCTAAGCTTTGGAAATGCAAGCACAAGTAGAAAGATAAGATACGAAACAAAGAAATAATTAAACAAAAGTGCAGAGAAAAGAAAACAATTTTGGGTGGGAAGAAGGCACAGAGAAGAAACGCGCGAGAAGAATAAAAGGCAAACAACTTTTGCGACATTTTATTGTTGAAACGTTTTGTTGAATAAAATGTCAAAAAAGTGTTATAAATCTTCGACGTTTTTATAAAATGTCACGAAAAATTCAACCTTTTTGTGACGTTTTTCAAACGTTATAAAAAGTCTTCACAATTCGCGACGTTTTATTAATAAAGTATCACTAATTGTGTTATTTTCTTGTAGTGTTTTGTGCTACGAGCTAAACACATAATCAAAATAAATAGGCGACGATATTCCTACCGTCAATAATTTTTTAGTATGTTTAATTTTTGTAGCTAAACGTTATTAACTACGATATTGGAAACGCAGTTAAAAATTTTTAGCAAATTTTTTGTATCATAGCTAGTAATTTTTAGTGATGAAACTAAACGGTAGTCAAAAGTTATTGGTGACAATTTGATAAACATAGATAAACATAATCAAATCTTTTTAACTACGTTTTGAAATTTATGATATACATTATTTGCTAAATATTTTATCATGTTAATTATAATCACTTATGATATTTTTAATCCATGTTATTGTATGTAATATTTAGATTTTTGTTTTATAATTTATTATACAAAAAATAATAAAAATAATTAGAAATTAGAAGCATTATGTATAAACAATAAAATATCATTAAAAATTAATTACGAATGTTAACAAAAATACTTATGTACAAAATAAAAAATACATTTATTAGTTGAATGACTAAGACTCGTCTTCAAGGTCACTACTTACATAATTTGGGCCAAGTAATTATTTGACCATTCCAAGCTTGGCCAACTTTTTTTCATTGTGCTTCAAGTTTTGATCATTATGGTTTAATTAAGTCTTAAGCGAATGGTTCTCCTCTTAAAGATGGTCAACATATGTTGGTCTTGATGAGGATGCAGCAGTTAGCTTAGGCCCAAACCCAGGACCTTTAATGTAGGAGTATCTTGTACCAAGCACCTTATTGCAAATGTCATCTACATTTAAGCTTGTCAATGGCCGAGTTGGGCTGGGATGAGTCAGCCTGTGGCCCAAGATATGGCCCGATGGGCTTATTTTTAAGAAAAAACTTTCAAAACAACGTTGTTTTGGACAAAATGATGTCATTTTGGAAGTAACGACCCAGCATGTGACCCGTCCAATCTTGGCTCATGACCCGATCGGGCAGATCATTGTCAGCCCGTGGCCTGCCCATCCTGGGCCAAAATTAGGCCGGGTTATTTTTGACATATCTGTCTACATTGGTCCCCTTTCTGTCAGACATTGATGTTTGCAATAACTCCTACATCTTATTCTAAAATTTTAAAAAAATCAATATTCAATTCAAATATTATTAGTTAGTACTACATAAATAAATAAATTTAAATTTTAAACAAATTTTATACTTACATAATTATTGTCACTTCTTTAGACATCCAACCTTCACCTTCCTTATAGTACATTAGTTTGTAGAATGAGATCCTATCACACTCTTCTTTATGTAGCTGCTTCTAACTCAGTTTTATGAAAAAAATCAAAACACAATAAATAATCTTGTACTTACGAATATAATTATAACTTGTAAACAAAGAACTTACATATTTATTTGGTACAACAACAAATGATTTGGAGCCTTGATTATGAGGAGATTTTATTTTTTTCCTTTGTTAACCTTAACTTTCTCTATTTTTCCTTTGTTAACCTTAGCTTTCTCACACTTTTCCTAATTGAAGAAAAAAATAGTCATTAAATCATCTAACAAGATTAATGGAAGAAAATGTTAAGTGAAAGAGAACGAATCGGAACATTGTGAGAGGCCTAGTAATCACACAAACTGTTCCAATTTTTTAAAGAGATCCATTTCGGAACATGTCTCCTAGCTTCCTCATCTGAAGGAAAAGATTTGTAATATTTATTCAATTAATAACGATGACCGTTAGTATTTTATTTCAAAAGTGATATGACACAATTTGAAAATCTAGGGTTGACGATATCGACGATATTGAACTTCATCTTTTAACAAGTAAAAGTGTGATTAATCTTTAAATAATTAAAACAATATTGCATATAATTAAATAAATTGAAAAATTATGGAAACTTTGTCCAAAGCATTCTCTAGCAAGTTGTCTTCCTTCAACTATGTGGCATGTCTAAGGCAAGACAATTCAGTTATGGCAATGACCCTCAACTTGCTGGATAATTTTACCCATTAAACCTTATCTACAGGACAACCTTGCGAGGTACCAATATCTACAAACAACTTTTTGTTCATTATAAAATTCATGTGTTGTAACTCATAATATTTAGTTATACCTCTACCTCTTTTTCTGATGGTGGTATTAGAACTTGACAACAAATGAATAATGACAAGAAAATATGCATTAAACATGTAAAACTATATTTGAAAGTAAGTCTAATTATAGGTGTTAAAGATTAAGACAGTTGTAGAACCCTCAGTACAAGTTGAGGCAAATGGAGGTTGTTACTGATTGGCTTCATTATTGGATGAAGTCGATTGTCGTTATTGGCTAGGGTCTGATTGATGTGGTTTTTGTTGACTAAGGACAACTTTGATTGTAATATCCCGTTTTCCCATATTATGGGTTAGGGCCATAGATTTCTGTATATGAGAAATAGCATTAAGAAAATAAGAAACACATTACATTGAGGTGCATATCACTAACATAAGCATACACACACGCGATTATTGATTTTTATACACATTACAAAGACTTTACATGCACTCAATTGACATATTTCGGGTATAAATGATTTTAAATGATTATGATGTGAATTTTGATTTATTATGTCTTTAATTCTGATTTAGTGAATTATATTTATTTATTTAGAATTTTTAGTGAAAATTGGGAAACTTATGAAATTATGAATATTTTTGGACTACAAAAATGCCAAGTGGCAAGATAGTTGATTTATGGTAGTAGAAATAAGTGATGAATGGCAATAGAAATAATAGACAAATGGCATTAGGATTTAATGACAAATGTCATAGAAAATTGGAGATAATTGGATTAGAAATTGAGTGACAATGGACTGATTATTAAGAATTATGTGGTAGTTCACGTTAATAGATAAGTAGAAAAATTAATCAAGTGGTAAATGTCACCAAGCATTTCTACCTTGCTAATTAAACCCACGACAATCTCAATTTGTCTACCATCTTTCATTTTGTCTCTACAAGCTCATCTTCTGCATTTTCTTCTCTCTATTTACGATCTTCTCACCAACCCTCATCACGTTGATTTTTGTCAAAATCCTACACTACCACTTCAAGATCCATGTTGTCTTCTTCCTCTTTGTTACCAAAAACCTAGCCTATTCCTCTTTAAATGATGATGATCGTGTAATGCTTAGGAGCTAGCTTTTACATGATTTGAAGAAGCTTTAGAGCTAAAACAAATAAGAATCTTAATGATCTTTATAGGTTGTGTTAACTAGAAATGTTTTGATGATAGTTAGAGATAGATTAAAAATGTTGATGGAGTGGAAAATGCTGAAATGTAGATGAGAAAAAATGGGTATATTCATGTCATGTTTTTATGTATATGATGAGTAATAAATTATGAATTGTTATAGGGATGTTTTAGAGATAGAATGATCATGAAAATGGTGATGAATGAGTGTGCAAAAATGTTAATGAATGTTGATAAATGTATGGACATGTTTGATGCTTTGTTTAATGTTCTGTTTTTGTGTTTATGATCAACAATATATTATATTTTGTTTTATGGATTTTTTTGAGTTGGAATGGAGGTGATTTTGATGAGGAAATAAAGTAGAAATGATAAACTAAGCATAAGATGGTTTGGATGTAAGATATAAGAGTTGAAAATTTGGAAAATTGGAGGAAGAATTGCTGGGATTTTTGAATTTTCATAACCCACAATCGTGGGAATGCACCCACGATCGTGGAAAGTGCAGAAAGTGCTAAAATTGTTATAGTGGCCTAACCCACGATCGTGGGAATGCCTCCATGATTGTGGGAAAGGCCATTAACGTAAGTTATTCTTCTTTTATGTGATGTTTGAAACAACAAATGGTAAGGTACTTTCCTATGATGCATTTAGGCTTGAATGAAGCTTGAAATGAACTTAGTTTAATGATGGATTAAGTGATTAAATGTTGATATGTTCAGGGTGATAATCAAGATTATAACTTAAGCACGAATGGTTGATATCAATGAAACAAAATCTGGAAAGTTAGAGATAATTATAGGAATGAATGTGTTCATAAAAATGCAAATGTGATTCAAAGGAGATAAGTAAAGTATATTAAGTAAAGATGAATGAGGATTTAGATATTATGTGATCTTATAATGCTAAAATAATATTGATGAATATATGGTTGATGATCTTAGATTAATCAAATATTCTTGAGGTATGAACCTAAATGTAAACTAGATATATCTAAATGATAATCTTTAGATGATCATGAGATGTGAATTAAGGATACATACTCGGAAATAGTCATTGAGCATGTATTTTACATAACACATATACATATGTGTATGATTGGATATTTATATGATTGAGTAATGTAGTAATGTGTATAAATGTGTGTATTGCTTGATATAGAAGCGCAAATTGAATGACCACATCTAGACATTGTTGGGACATCAAGGCAATAGTTATCTAGAGCGTACTGTGAGTAACCTAGAAGTTTCTCACTAGAATCGATCATATTTGTTAAATTCTTGATTATTGAATTGATACTTATGTGAATATTATAATGCCGGACATTAAAGGTCTGAGGAGTTTGATAATTGAGATCATATTGGAAGTGCTTCATTGAATGTGAATCTGAAAGGAATAAGTGTATTCAACCAAGTTGTTGAATGCTGGACTTTGTTCCAATGAAAAGTGAAAAGTGAATGTGTGTACTTAATGAAAGTGATTTATTGTATATATATGATTTGATGCATTTCATTACATGATATGCATGATCAGAAAAGGTAGTTGTGACCGGAGTAGCTAGTGAAAAAAAAACTTAAAGCTTGGAATGTGTATAAGAGCCATAGGCTCAATATGTAAAATGAGTCCGGTATCCACACTAGATATGGGGCAGTTATCAATGAGCCTGGTATCCACAACAGATATGGGACAGTTAAAAAGATGTTCGGTTACAACAAAGTAATAATCGAAAGTGAGTCACATTTGCATTGCATATACAATTTGATATGTATGTTTTGAATAATTGAAATGGTTTATTTGAACTCTTCTAAATGAGAAATGTGAAATAAGTGAACAAAATTGTATTTGATGCAATATGATGATTAGGGAAGTGATGTTCATTATGTGATGATATAAATTGTCTGTTAATTTTGAATGTGAACTGTTTGTGTTAATTGATATGAGTGAGTACATTGAGGATGGTTCACTTAATGAGATCCCAAAACTCATTAAAATTACAACGTGACTTTTCAGGTACGAGAAAGGAGACTTAGCTTCTAAGATAAATTAGAAGAAATCTAGTTATTGCTTTTAGACATTAACAAATGGCTCAAAGGTCGGTCAACTAAGACTAAAGGGTTAGATTGAAAATCTTTTGTATAGTTCTCATTTTATGTAGACTATTTTTAAAGAGCAGTGAACTCTTATAAGCTTTTGATACTATATATAAATGGATTATATATGAAAAGCTACAGTGTATTATGTTTTATTAGTGAAATGAGGAGTTTAATCTTTTGAGTATTCGTGTTTTAATTATGATGCCATATTAAGTGAATGTGATTGCTCTGACCCGTTGCCTTTATGGGGCATGTTCCCAAATGTCCTCGAGATGTTCAGGGAGGTGTCCCCTAAAGGTGGTGCATTACATCGATACTTGCCACCTTCTTTTCTTTGTTTTTACCAGGTGCCATTATATTGGATATCTATAACTCAAATATAAAAATTGCACGTAAACATAAGTAAAACATCAATAATTTGCATAAATATAACTTAAAACATCAACAATTCACATTAATATAAGTCAAACATCGACACTCCACATAAATATAACTCAAACATCAACAATCCATATAAACGTAATAATCTTAAATTGATGAAAAAATTACTTCAGTCTTTACATAGGTTTGCAACGTAAGGTGGGAGACATAAAAGAAGCAAAAGATTTGAGTACTTTATCATCAAAAGAGCTAATTAGAAAGTGAGAAATCTAAAGTAATTTCCATCTAAATTTTATGAAAACATCTTATCCTAATTAAAAGTAAACTTGCAAGATGGGAGCTAATTGCTTAGTAGTAAATCATTTCGTAAATAGACATATGGCTCTATTTCTTGTTTTTTATATTTTACTAACTATTTAGTAATTAGAATTCTTCTAAGGATAAATTGCATTAGTAAGAGAAGAAATTTTTTTTATATCTAAAATACTACATATATGAAGATTCGTTGTTGTTTAAAATTTATGTAGGTCAAGTGATAAGATGATATATACCTAAAGTGGAGATATATTTATTACAAGATAATAGAACACCAACAACTCAAAGGTTTAAGTTACTAGTCTCTCTACATAAAAAAATTCATTATTTATAGACATGTCTTGGGTTATCCTAATATATTTTACATATTTAATGGCCTTGCAAAAGGCAATAAAAGTTTACATGTCCAAATCTTTTCCCTTTTCTTATCTGAATAACTAAACTTTTTATTAACCAAAAAAGCAAAACATAATGACAAATCTAAGAATAGGAGTAATGGTGCCTAAAGAAGAAGGAATCAAGATTTATAGAAAAGCAATCAGGTGTATTAATGAATTATTAAGTCCATAAAATAAAATCAAAAAGGTAATGACAGTGCACAAAACTATGCATAAATATCTCAGCATTACTTATGACATTATCTTTAACAACTTTTAGCTTTAGCCTGAACCAATTTCCCAATGCAAACGTGAAAATTGTCCACAAGTGAAATAGTCACCAATTACTTGAAGAAATGTTAAAGACTATACAATCATAAGCAAACTTTCATCGAACACTTTATACGCATGATAAATTCTTCCCAAACTAACTAACAAAATTGTGTCTTTTCCCTTTCTTCACCAACATTAAGACATTGAAACTAAAATCCAACCAATGACAGTTCAAACAAATGCAAACAACTAAAAAAATCGAAGAAACCATCCAATATCAAAACATTTAGCACCAACAATGCAAGCACAAAAAAAAACCAAGAACAAAGATTCAATAACTTACCACAACCGACGATTCACCAGAGATGATGAAAATAGAAATAGAACATAGTGGACTTGCAAATTAAGAAGACATATTGACGAAAAATGGAAAAAAAAGAAATACAAACGTGCAGGAGAGGCCAAAATATTTTTAGGTGGTCGGCTGCTTTAGGTTAAACATAATAAAAAATGACGTTGTTTGCCGTTGAACAAATAACTTCGTTTTTGCTTAGTTTTTTTACATGCTACAATGTTTGGCGATGATTTCAAAATTCATTACCAATTCTTAAACAATAGTCGAATATTTGGCTAACAATTTAGAAAAATCATCTCCAAAGGTTAAACAATAGCCAAATATTTGCCTAGCAATTTACAAAATCGTCGCCAATACTATACATTTATATATGTTTTTATATTTTTCTTAATTTTTTAATATATCATTTCTATAAATTAGTACATAATTTATATATGATAAATACAATTTTGTGAGACCACATAAAATTTTAAAATCATATATATTAAAAGATATTAATAAAAATTGTAAATAACATTTTTGTTAGCTAAATTTATTTTTACATTTACAATCATTATTAATAATATTAAATTTGATCTTTGAAAAGACTTTTTTGTTAATATATTTTTAGAAGTACAATAGATTGTGAATAATATTAAATTTCTTTAAGAATATGATATTAATAATTAATATTGATTTCCATTTTTTACAATAATGTAGTTTTTTAATTAAATTGCTATTATTATTATTATTATATATGGTAATTAATATAATGTTATATGAATGTATAGATGATAATTGTAATTAGTATAATGATTTATGAATTATTACAATGTATATATTGTAATAATTCATAAATCATTAGTATATATATATATTCTCAAATCTTGCTTATGTAATATATTACTCTATTTTATCATAATTCTCTATTTATTATATAAAAATTTCGTACTGTTAGATATAATTTTATATATAATTATGTTAGCCAAAAGGGAAACCAAATGGTAATGGGATACCATATGGTGACGGGTTTCTGAATCCTCGCCAAATGGTACTTTTCTTCTGACTTAATAAAAAATGACATCGTTTTGCTTAACAACAAATGACATTGTTTTCTATTAGGTTATTAACACGAAAATGAAGATGCTTTTGTTTTCATGTTAACCGTCGCATTTCCTCTTGGTAATCCGTCGAAGAAGCGTCATCTCCTCTTTTGTGGTTGTCTCCTATCTTGTGGTCGTTACTGTTGAAAAAGCATCCTGTCTTGTGTTGGTACATAATGTTCTTCTTTTTTATTACCAAGAACCCTCATCGTTGTGCTCTAGTTTCTACTTTTTTTGGAGTTTATGTGAGTTTTTTGATCTGCAAAAGGTGTATGGGTTCCTCTTTGTGTTTGTGTTTAGAAGATGGTAAATTGTGTTTCTTTGTTAGATGTGTATAGGTTGACCTTTTTTTCCATCTTCCATACTTTCTTTAGGAAACTGTGTTATCTGTTTAATGAAAGGTCTATTAGAGAATCAAGGCTACTTCTATAACAAATTTTTATGTACATATTTACCAAATGATTACTTTTACACCAAATTTGTACCACTTACAGTATATATATGTATACATCATAAGGACTTTATTTCAACGTTTCACGAGGCTGTAATTAGACATAACAATTAAAAGGCAAATGGTCAAAGCTAGAAATATTAGTAAGGCATCAAAACATATATAAGTAACAAATGTATAAGTTCAAATATTTCATTCAACTCACTTAGGAATGGTTAATTACTCATATGAAGAACAATTCCCATCATATTGAGTTTTCTTGCTGCTATCTTTCTTACTTTTTCATTTTTGGTACATTTTTTATGAATACATATATCAATAAACGAAAATTCTTTGAACCATAACATGATAGTTAAGGATGTTTAAATAGAGAATTTGGATTGTGATATAGTTATAAAATAAAAGAATAAGGTTATGGCTCAAAGGAGCTAACTAGGGATATAGTATTGGGGTGGGTTTTTAAGTTAACGTTGTAAACCAATGAAAGCCTTTCTTTAATTCTTATAGCCTTTTTTATTCTTATACATGCATATATCGATCAAGTCTTTAAATGCTCTAAGCAAGTTCTAGAGAAATATCCTAATATAAAACAATACATTTTAAAGGACATACATATTGATTTAATTGTTTCAATCTTTTATGACTTAAAATATTTAAATTGATTTGAAATCACTTCAACTTTACACGATGCCTTATCATTTGATGATCAAAATTTATAAAAGTGCATAACGCTAGCTAATTTAACCATTTCACATGTTTTTACTCTTATTCTTAAAAGACCAAATCTTTTAGCATACATACATTTTAGTTTATTGAAAATATATTTTATAAAACCATATATATAATGGACTAGCTCAAAACTAACCACCTAATTATTAAGATAAATTAAAGCTAAATCATAATTGAACAACTATTTGCATTATAGGATTCTGCAAAGGATCTTTATGTACATAAAAAGCAATCATATTTTGGATCTACAAGGGATGTTTATACATCCCCTAAACATAGTACATACACACTTAACATTCTCATCCTTATCATATGAAGTAGTCTCACTTAATATATCACAAAGTTAACACTGGTAGAATGTTGGAACATTCAAATAAGAATTAAGTCTTCTATTGACATTTTAGAATAAAACTGTGAACATTAATTCATCGCAGATTGTCGACATGACAAATAGTTTCAGATATAGGAAATGAGCTCCGCTGGGAGGAAAGTGGCAAAATTCTCCCTAATGAAGAACAAATCAATGCAAAACAAATCTTCTCATCGAATATATAGTAATCACCACTTGCCTTCAATGGCCGATTTTCTTCTTTAATGTTTTTAGTATCATCTAAACTACCTCTCTTTCATTATTATCTGTATGTCATTTTCTGTCAGGAAGCTATCATATGAACATCTTATTGTATATATTAAATGTTGTGTTAAGCTTCCTCCATTTTTCAAGAGAACATAGATGGAAATGGAGGCAGTGGAAATGTTCCAATGGTCCCTACAGGATTAGGAAAATCAATTTTTTTGGAACAGTGGTCAATTGCCAAAAAAATGTTTGTTCATTGTGACAATGATGAAGTTTATCAGTCGGGTATACATGTGTTCGAATTTGGGTTCCTAATACTATTTGATTTAGCTTTGATTGTTTTATACTGTTTGTTCATTAGGAGAAATGCATGGTATGTGTG
>JANQAP020005630.1:0-11787 GCA_026874005.2 Erythroxylum coriaceum | reverse complement strand
TACCTCTGATTTTGTTCGGAGGTAAATTAAATGAGTTTGTTTTGTTTTAAGTTTGACCTGGTGGGGAATTCCGCCCTTGTGGGACACGCGTCCAGATGTCACGTAGGACGTCGGGCCCGTTACTCGCCAGGGAGGGGTTCCAGCACTCATATCTTGTGTTTTAGAGTTTCAAGGAGCATAGGATGAATATATAGCTCTCATTGAATTTGCATACAATAGTCATTATCACAGTATTATTGGTATGGCTCCATATGAGGCATTATATGGCAAAAAGTGTCAATCGCCTTTGTATTGGGATGAAGAGAGCCTAAGGTTTGTTGAAGGCCCAGAGTTGATTCAAGATACCATTGATAAGGTAAAATTGATCCGTAATAGGATTAAGGAAACTTAAGAGAGGCAAAAGAGTTATGCAGATCAGTACCGGAGGGATACGGAATACTAAGTGGGGCCTTGGCAAGGAGTGCTAAGGTTTGGTAAAAAGTGAAAGTCAAGCCCTTGATACATTACTCCTTATGAGATTACTGAGAGGGTAGGACCATTAGCTTATAAATTAGCATTACTGCCAGAGATGTCGTAAATTCACAATGTGTTTCATGTTAGTATGCTCAGGAGATATCTTTAAGATCCAACACATGTATTACTAGCACAAGAGATTGAGATTGCAATGAATTTGAGTTATGTTGAGGAACTGGTTAAAATAGTTGGATACTAGACGAAACAGTTAAGAAATCATGTAATTCCTTTAGTTAAAGTCCTTTGGAGGAATCATTCAAAAAAGAAGCTACATGGGAGACTGAGGAATAAGTGTGAAAACAAAACCCCCATCTATTTGGTCAATCTAGTAAGAATTTTGAGGATGAAATTTTTTAAGGGGGAGAATTGTAATAGCTAGTTTCTAAAACTTACTGAGGGTTAGAATGTTAGACTTTTAAGTCATATCATTTTAGAATTAATGAGGCACATTTCATTCACATGGATAACATAACCATATATACATATATGAATGTTGATTTGGAAAACATTGAAAAGATTGTATGTGCATTCAATTGACATATTTCGGGGGTATGAAAGGTTTAAAATTATGATGATTTGATTGTGTATTGTTTATGTATTAAATTTTTGTTTGATGGATTATAATTAGTAATTTGGAGTTGATTGTTACAATTAGGAAATTGATGAATTAAAATGTACATTTAGTCTAGGAAAAAAGTTAAGTGGCAAGACAAGTTAACATATTGAAATTTGGGATGACTAGGCCTATAAAATAAGTGAAACATGGCAATAGAATTTAATGACAAATGGCTTGGAGAATTGAGTGAGAAAAGGCCTAAGATTTTGGTGACATTTGCAGCTTATATAAAGGATAAGTGGATTGTTTGCATATATGACAAATGTCATTATAAAATAGTGACACCCAGCACCTAATGAATTAAGCTAATGTAAAAATTATTTCTGCTGCCTTCTTTCTTCTCTTTCCCTTTCACTACCGAAACACACACACCCCCTCATAGGTTCTGAATTTTTACTTCAATTATGTTCATCACCACTCAAAATCTTTACAAAATTCTACATCAAGAAAGCTATATTCTGTTGATTTCTTCTTGTTGTTAAAAAAATATTCTTCCATCTTGTTATTGGAATTGTGCTTGCATGCATGGAAGGCTAGGTTAGCTTGATAATTGAGGAGGCAATTAAACTGATCAAGTAAATGAAAGACTGATCTCTTATGATATATGTTAATAGAACTTAATGACGACTGAATTGGGGATGGATTGATTGTGATATTGAGGTTAAATTAGTGCTGGAAAATGATGTATGAATGGTAGTTTTTGTTCTATTTAGCATGCACAAAAAACAATAGTTTATGCACTGTTAAATGAATGATTTTGAGCTAGAAATTGAGATGAAATTGATGAGGAATTGAGGTATAATTCAGGTATAATTGAAGTATAGTTAATGGACTGTTATGAAGGTGTTGAGAATCTGATGTGAAAGAGTTTTCTTTTGAATGTGGAAAAAAATAGGGATGTCAGTGTATGTGTAAGAATGATTGTTAGTGACATAAATGAATGGAATTTAGAGAGCTTTAATGTAACCAAGATGGAAGTTATATTAACATGAATTGAAGTAGCTTTTCAGAGTATGAATTCTGGAAAATTTGAAGTGTTAATGATGATCCTAAGTAGATGAAATTCGTGGAGAATTGAGGGAAATTGGATAGTGCACAATCAGGGCACTCATCGCTAAACTTTGAAATGATAAGTTCGGTTTTGTGAATTTGTTGAACCAAATGAGGATAAGTCACTCTACAATAGTGTACTTGGACTTGATTTAGACTTGAAATGAACCTAGAATGTTTTTAATTAATTGGTTAAGGTTGATAAGTTTAGGTTGTTAATTGATGTCGTTACTTAATGAATGCATTGCCTTGATATCAATATATTTACAACTGGAAATTTTGATTTGTTAAAGGAATAAAGGTGTTCTTATGAATTCAAAATATGATTCAAAGGATATGAGTAATGTGTATTAGGTATAAATGAATAAGAATTGGGAAATTTTGTGAATGTATATTGCTAGAAAAGGTTGATGATTGTAGGATTCATGAATTTAGAGTAATCAAACTTACTCAAGGTATAAAGTTAAATGCAAAGTGGTAATATACAAGCTATAATAATTGAATGGTCAAGATTTATGATTAAGAATACATACCCGAAAAGGTCAATTGAGCATGCATTGAACATGACACATATACATATGCATGATTGTATATTCATATGATTTAACAAATTAGTGATTGCAAACTATGTGTGTATTGCTTGACTATAGACGTACAAGTTGATCATTAACATCCAGACATCGCCAGATTATTAAGGCAATAGCTATTCTGGAGCGTACTATGAGTTAACCTAGATATGTAAACTCAATTATATGTGTTTCTGTTGAATTGTATGTGGAATATGGAATATATGAACAATTGAATGATGAATGCCATATTAGATATGAAGGATTTGATATATGACATGAGCACATTGAATGAAAAGTACTAAAAGCATGATATCTGAATTGATGTATCTCATTACATTGAATTGCATGATCAAATAAAGGAGTTATGACCGGAGTAGCCAATGTGTGGAAAAGAGTTTAAAGCTCAGGATTGTGCATAAAAAGTCACAGGCTCAGATAACAATGAGCCTAGTATCCACAACGGATATAGGACAACATATGAAATTAGCCCGGTATATATAACGAATATGGGACAATAAATTAAGTTGATAGGCGCTCAATCACAACAAAGCAAAATAAAAAAAGAAATCACATGTGCATTTGCTCATGCAGTTATACATGTATCATATTAATGATTGTGATGAAATTATTGAATTGTTTTGAAATTGTGATATGTCATGTTGGTATATAGTACTTGTTAAAATATACGAAATGTGTTGTGTATTTGATACTAGATTTTGTAATATACTTGCTGAATTGAGTTATGTAATTCATTTTGGTGTTCTAACTTGAGTAAGCACATCAATGATAGTTCACTCACTGATTTCGAAAACTCATCAAAATTGCAATGTTGGTTTTTATGTTCAAGGGAGATCTAGCTTCTAAAGCACTCTTAATAAAATTCTAGTACTGTTATTTTGAGGATAAGAATGGCTCAAAGGTCTAGTTATCTGATACCTGTGAAGTCTAGATAGATGACTTTTGTATTAATATTCCATATTATGACACGCATTATCTTTAGTGTGTAATTTTTGTACTGTATAATGTACTAAGATTGAGTTCAAAATTGTTTTGTATAGTCTACTTGAATTTGGAATGTTAATGACATATATGACTTATTATGATTGTGAAGGAAATAAGCATTTGGAATGCTTAAGTTATATTGATGCCTTAAACTGTATTTATGTGATTGTTCTAACATACCATTTCCGTAAAGTATATTTTTGACTATCTGTGGATATGTTGGGGCATATGCGCTATGAGAGTGGTATGTTACATCGTATCCCTCTTTATTGAAAGGGTATAGACTAATATCTTATTATAACATATTTTACAAGACAATCTCCAAACTTTTGGCTTTAAGAATAAAATAAATTCTTCTGTCCTTTGTAAGTCAATCATAAGCTATTGTTATTAAGGTAGGAGAATTAGATAACATTTTACTTGACTAAGAATTGTTTGAGAATTATTATCTACAAGGATCTAGTGACAACTATGTTTTCAAGATAGATATCCACAAAGCCTTTGATATAGTGAGTTAAGACTTTATACTTCTCTATTTTGAGGCACTTGGCTTCCTAACTCCTTTCATTTCTTCTATCAACAAATATATCTCCATAACTTTATTTTGTTTTCTCATCAATATTGGAGCTTACATATTTGAAGAGGTGCTAAGGGTATAAGGTAAGGTGATCCACTTTCTCCTTTCCACTTTACCATTTACTCTGAGGATTTATCTTGCATCATCCTAAAGAACATAAGTTTATAAAATAGGTTCAAGTTTCTTAAGAAATGTAAGAACCTAGAAATTAATCATCTTGCATTTATAGATGATCTAATATTATTATTTGGAATTAATTCCACTTCTACTGCTTGTCTTGTCAAATTAGTTGATGAGTTTAGTGCCATTTTAGGTCTATGCATTAATAAAGATAAGAGCTTTTTAATGGTTTCAATTAATGCTTCCAATTTAGCTTAAGATCTTACTACTCTTTCATATTTAAATATTAAGGCTCCACCATTTACCTACTTGAGGTTTCCTAGTACTTTGAAGAGGATCTGCTACATAGATTTTCAAGTGTTGTTTAATGTGATAAGAAGAAGATGGGCTACCAAATGCTTGTCTAATACTTGTAAATTGCAGTTAATCACCTTTGTGCTTAGCGATATATACCTTAAAATGTTACATAACAACATCAGAAAACAACCTAGGAACTTTCTTTCAATTGGGGATGGGCTTTCAAAACCTTTGGAAATACATTTGCTTACCTAAACTTGAAGTTGATCTAGATATCAAATCTATTCATTTAGTAAACAAGTTGATGATGGATAGAGGCTTTGGGGAATTATCAATGATAGAGAGTCTTTATAAGTCAAATGGGTGTATGAAAATTATTTAAGGAATGCAATCGTATAAGTTGTCAAGATTAGAAAGGATACATTTTTCTGTTTGCTTCAAATTCTTAAACTAAGGGAAATTTTACAAACATTTATTCAGTATAAGGTAGGGAATAGCAACAACACTTAGCCCTTTAAACTTCCTTCAAAACTATTCAATTTTTAGAATGTTCTTTCTTACTAGTTATAGAGTTAGTTGTTTAATCAATTGAAGGGATAGGTACCGCAATAGTAGGAGCTTAAGTTTGTTCTAAAGCTACTTTCCTCCTTACTCTCATAATCCTAGTCGTAAGGATAGAGATTAAGAAAAGGATTGGCATTGTAACTATAGAAGCTTATGTTTCTTTCAAAGCTAATTCCCTCCTTACTTTCTTAATCCTAATTAGATGGATAGAGCATTATTGCTAAGGCACTCTTCAAGCAACTTTACTAATATGACATGTATAGATGTGCATACTCCTATCATCAATTAGTTTACATTGGTTTAGAACAAACTCATTTCCTTTAAAATTTCTTTTATGTTCTTGATCATGGTAAAAGAAAAACTTTCCATAATGGATTAAATTAGTTGTGTCTCATTTGCCCCCTAACCCCAAGTGTAACCTATATTTGGTATCTATAGAATCCAGTGACCATTTTTTCTTTGAACATTCCTTCTCTAATTAATTATAGAATGACATTTAAAGGAAATGTAACCTTGATTGCCAAGTTACAAAATGGAGAAGTTTACTTCATTGGGTTTCCAGCTTATCACATATAAGTAAAGATAATGCTAAGCTCATTTGTTTAACACTAGGCTACTCTATTTATAATATCTAGAGGGATATAAGCCAATGAATATTTAGAAATAGATCTATTATGTAGAGTTGGTAAGTTAAAGAAATATTCATCATATTAAGGAGTTGGCCTCTATAAAGGGAGCACTCTCTCTCTTTCTTAAGATATGAAGTTGAGATGCAACTTATGATTTGGAAGTCAAGATATTACTGATCTTGTTACTAGTTAGGAACAAATTACTAATTGGGTTCATGTGCAACAAATAACTTACTAAATGAAGCTTGTATTAACTATCTATGCTTCCATTATGGCTTAGTTTGGATCATTGACTTTTCTATATAGGATTTTATTTTTTGGTTTATTCCTTTGAAGCTTATTCCTAATAACTCAATTATTTATTTTCCAAAATTCTTTATTATGTTTAATTCTAAATACATTTTATTTTGTTAGTTTATTGATGGTTTATTATAAGATACAACTACTACATATCGATTATATTTACCATAAATAGTAGGTGAAAGACAAAGCTAGAGAGCTTTCTACTTCCTTTTTATTTCCTTCATCCTTTATTTATTTCATTGATCATATTTGTACATTATAATATACAACTTAAGTGTGGGGAAGGAATTAATTATTTTGAGCCCTAGTATATTTTACCTTTGTAAATTAATTTCATCATATTACCTTAATTGGCAATAATTCTAATAATTTTTATAGAAAGAAGGAAAATTAAGATGAATTATAGAAGTATTATTTGTAATTAATTTCGTTAGGTAAATAAATTGAACATTAAAAATAACATAGTTCTAATTTGATCCAATGATTTGAAAATGGATGCTTAATGTGTATAATGACATTTTTCTATAACTCAGGAATATTCTTAAGTTAAAAATATAATCTTTTATAAGTAATTTAGCATATCATTGGGATGCATCATCATCATCATCATCATCATAATAACAATAATAATAAATGTTTGAATAAATGAGCATAAAAAATCAATCTATTAAGGTTTAGGGATGGGAACTGGTCGACCTATAAGCTGGTCCGACCAATTTTTAAAAAATATTTTTTAATTAAAAATGTAAAATAATGTTTTTTTAATTGGATGTCGTTTTTCTTAGAAGAGTTGAGTCTCAGGTCGGTCTGGGCTTGGGCTTGGCCCATGGACTGATCTATTGAAAACATTTGAATCTGGGCCCATGAGTTAGCCCATTTCCATCATTGTTTTGGTAAGATGGTTCTTTAAAAGAGAGGATTTTATCCTCCTTCTCTCTATCCCTTCCGCGTTGCGTTAGCCAAAAATGTTTTCTAAATTCTCCTTTTATATATATCTTCACCTACTTCCTTTCCTTCCTTCAACCTTTGGTCTTGATTGCTTCCTTTTCATGCATTTCTCCAATAACTTGTTCCACTATAACTTGCTATTGCTCGTTCCCCTTCCTTACCTACTCCTCTTGTCCCTTCTGCCCCTCTTACAAGAAGTTCCTCATCTTGTCCTCCATCTTCTTTAACTTATCTTAAATCCTCTTTAAACTACTTTCCCTCGAGGCTTGTTTCTCTATCCTTTACCATTGTAACTCCTCTTCCACCTCCAACCTTAGCCTTTATTCCCTTTGCTTCTCCTCCCCTAATCATTTGTACCTCTCCCTCTAGTACTACTGGAGTGAATACTCCTTTTGTCCCTTCTCTTTATAGATCCTGGTGTCAAGTTATTGGGGACCATTCTGTCACTCCTAATTTTCATTATATATCCCTCCTTTTCTTTTTATGAATCCCTTTTAATGGCTCCCCTTATTGAGATTTTAAATGTTGGTACTACTAGGTAGTCTATTACCTTAATGGAATTCTACTATGAAAAAATACGTACCTTTTTGTAGATGCCAAATTAGGAGAACTCCAGATGGAGCAATCTTAGACTAGTTCAAACATTAGTAACAAAAAAGGAAGAGACCTTGAAACTTCTTTAGTGAACCTCTCAGTCTACCTTGGCCTTAGTTAATTGGATAGTTCTCTTATAAAATTTATTTGTTTAGAGGAAAATACTAATGGGGTTAAGAGAGCTAGCTTAAAAAATGTTTGTGTAAAAGTTGATTCCCAAAAGGCATTACTTAATACTTTAAAGTTACTAAGACTCAATAATGTAGGTAGTTTGACAGAAGATGATACGAGATGAAATAAGTTTGTCTTATCCTTGAGAACCTAATTCTTAATCCCTCAATAATATTTAGAAGGCCACTAAGAGGCTATTCAAAAATAAATCTTTTCAATAGTTACACCTCGCATCCTTTCTCTAAGGTCCCTGAGGTTCCAATTGACTTTGGTCTAGAAACTCACTTTGTAAATGTGGTATCCTCCTAGGCTTCTTTTTAGGTAGAGGAGTAACATGTTAACTTAATAATTGGTTAAGCCCTTTGTTGTCCCATACATTATTCCTAGCCCCTCAGAAGCATCTCAACTAAACAAAGACACTAGAGTAGTATCTTCTTTTATAACTCCTAATCAAATTGAGTTGAGTAACATTTTCCATTTATTAAATGAAGATCCCTTTACAACTAAAGGAAAAGCCTCTAGTAGGAAGAAGAAATAAAAAACTACCAAAGTTTTAGGTTGATGTCTATCTTTACTCAAAATATAAAGGGTTTAAATAATCCCAATAATCAATAAATACTAATGATACTTTTCATGTAAGGATCATTTTTTTGAATTAGTATACTTTAGACAAAAATAAAAGATGAACCATTCTATAAAGGTTTTTGGTTTATTAATAGAAGTTAGAAGACCATCTCTAACCATTCTTATTATAACAATGGTTGAATCATCATAGCTGATAAGCCAATTATCATCAAGATTCTTCACTCTAAATCTTTGGCCAATTCATCCATATTTTTACTTAGTTATTGACATTAAACATTCTAATGGATATCACTTTTGTCTATAGCTATAATTTAACGTCATACAGGATCACTTTGTAGTATGATATTAACTTGCTCTCTAGCTCAATCTCATCACCTCAACTAGTTATTGGTGACTTTAATAACATCCTCCATAAAAATGAGGCTAATGGAATTTTCAATTTAAAGTATCAAGTTGATAAATGCATGCAATGCTTGTTTAATGCTAGAATTGAGGATTTATCTCATAAAGGGGAAATTTTACATAGAGTAATAAATAAGTTAGTAAACTTCATCTAAGGAAGAAACTTGATTAACCCTTGATCAATGAATCCTAGTCCTCAGTATTTTCTAAAAGCAATCGTAAATTCTTGGCTTCAATGATATATAATCATTCTATAATTAAATTAAAAGCCAATCTAAGTGACTGGAAAGAACAATGCTTATTTAGATTCAATAATTTTCTAACCGCTCACTCAGATTTTCTAGATGTTGTCTCTAGAGGCCTATTTGTACCATTTAAGAGATATATTCCTTAAATGTTGCTACAAATTAAAGGCCATTAAGTTGGAACTTAAAAAGATTAACTTCAAAGTTAGAGTTGACACTTTACTTATTTTAAACTCTACTAAGGATTTGCTAATTAGAGTGTAAAACTCCTTTTTTATTACTCCAAGATGTCTTACATTACTTCTACATGAAAATTTATCCTTGAACAAGTATACTACATCCCTCATCAATCACAACTTCATCATTAAGTAAAGATCAAAAGTTATATAAATTAAAAAAGGAGATGATAGTATTAGGTATTTCCACAACTACATACTGAATAAGAATAACTCTAATGTAACTATTTCTCTTATGGATAAATAAAGCATTATCTAGCATTCTTAAGAGGACCTCAAAGCTCATACTACTTCATAATTCAAAGGTATTTATCAATCTTATAAATGCATAACTAGGGAGGCTAAGGTAATGCTCTCCTTTATATCACATTTTATTATTAATCAACAAATTCCTGCTATCACTACTTCATTCCTACTAAAGGATGTTAAGAATATTATCTTTACTATGGATCCTCATAAGGCCCCTAGACCTAATGGTTTCAATGTATTTGTATTCTAAAGTTTTGGAAATTTATTGGTGATATCATTACTAGAGTAATAGTTGAACTCTTTAACTTAAGCAAATTGCTCAAGGAATTTAATAGAAACCTTATCTTTCTAATTCTAAAACCTTAAATCCTAATGGTCTGAATGATTATAAACTAGTATCATATAATAAGGTATAAAAAGTCACATCTAAGTTGCTAGCCAATAGACTTAACCCCATTTGTTCTTCAATCAATGATATTAGTTATGGTGCTTTCATTAAAGGTAAAAGCATTAAATATATTATTATTATTACACAAGATTTATTTTAAAAATATTATAAGGATGTAACTATAAGAGTTATGATTGAAAATAGATTTTAACAAAGCATTTGACTCTATTGAATGGAGCTTCTTGCCTGATATTGTAATGGCATTTGCATTTCCCCCTAAGTTTGTGAATTGGATTTTATCAATAAATAACCTCCACTACATTCAGAATAATCATCATTGTTGAACCATTTGATTCCTTTGAAGGTTTCAAGGGGATAAGATAGGGAGATCCAGTCTCACCATACATGGTTTACTTTTACATGGAAGTGTTTCTAAGGATCATAAGGAAGAATGTGAACCTAGCTAGTTTATTCCACTTCCATTATAAATGCTTGAAGCTTCATATGTTTGACATTACTTTTACATATGGCATTCTATTATTTTGTAGAGATGACATGAAATCTATTAAGGTGCTATTAAACTCACTTGAGTAGTTCCAAAAACTATTAGGACTAGCTAGTAATATAGACAAAAGCAATCTTTTCTGCTCATCAAGTATTTAAGAATTAGCTGAAGATATAGCTCTCCTATCTACTTTTCAGCTATCATATCTATCTTTTAAATACCTTGGGATCCACATAATGGCCTCAAGCACATCTTATCTTAAGTTTTAACCCTTGTTTTATGCCATTCATAAGAGATTTGGATGTTGAAAGAACAAATCTCTCCATGGTAGGTAGGTTATAGTTAGTGAAATTGGTCATTTCTTACAAGTTCAATGGTGTTGTCACCTTTATCTACCTATAAAGGTCATAAAGGATATATAAAGAATGTTGAAAATCATTTTTTGAAGTGGTAACCTTAATAATAGCTCAAAAGCTAAAGTAAAATAGATGGAAGTTTGTAAATCTAAAGAGCATAAAGGGTTAAGGATTAAAGCAATTAGAATAATAAAGAAGGTCTTTTTGACTAGAGGAAATTGGAAACTATTTGTGAATAAAGAATCAATGTAGGATAATGTTCGCAAGGTTACACGCGCTAAGTTTTAATATTTATAACCTTTGTAAATTATATAAGCGCATGGGTCTTTTGCATAGTACCTAAGATGTTGATCCCATAAGGAAGGCTAAACTAGTCCTACAATCTAAGGTTGTCCTAACCTACAATAATTCTAAACAAATAACTAATGCAAAAATTAAATCAATCAACAATCAACTATGAGAAATTAAAGTGCCGAAGTGTAAACAAGATAGTGATTACACAACCCAATTCGAAATTAACCTAGAAATCACCAAGTGAGAGAAAGGGAATTTTGATTCGAAATTAATGGAAACTTAACCAATTATGCAATCATGGACTTAAAAGGGCTAGATGGTCCTAGGGTGAATTATTCTCTTTCGAGTTATAATTCTTAATCCTAATTGATGATCCCTAATTTAAACTATGGAATTGCGATCTCTCGATTTGTAATTAACCTAAAATCCAAAATTAGTTCTAAGTTATCTATTAACCTACAGGGAACCTATGCTCGATCTCTCGTCACACAATTCTGCCGGTTTGATTCAATTCTTAACCTATCAATTCACCTAACTCTCGTTAGCCTAAATTGATTATTTTTACTTGGCTCAC
>JANQAP020005614.1:0-11788 GCA_026874005.2 Erythroxylum coriaceum | reverse complement strand
TTTGTTACCAATTCCTTGCTGTTTTGGGGGTGAAGGGTCGTGTTAGATTGATTGAATTTAGGTATTGGGAACAATCACTGAAACGGAGGTGATCTAGATTTTGATTCTAGGTTGTTGCCGTATCATAGTCGTTAAAGCTTATCGTCAAAGACAAGGAGTTAACTATGATGAGACATTTAGCCCTATAGCTATGCTTAAATCCGTTAGAATACTCCTAACCATTGTTGCTCATTATGATTATGAAATATGACAGATGGATGTGAAGATGGCTTTCCTAAATGGAAACCTAGTTGAGGATGTATATATGATACAACCTGAGGGCTTCTTATCCAGAGATGGTAAAAAGGTATGCAAGCTTCATAAATCTATTTATGGATTCAAGCAAGCATTTAGGAGTTGGAACATCCGATTTGATGAGAAAATCAAAGAGTTTAGTTTCTCACAAAATCTTGATAAACCATGTGTGTACAAGAAGGTTAGTGGGAGTGCTATCATATTCCTTGTGTTATATGTGGATGACATATTACTTATAGGAAATGATGTCTCAAGTTTGCAATCAGTCAAAATTTGGTTGTTCCAGAATTTTTCTACAAAAAGCCTTGGAGAAGCAACTTATATATTGAGAATAAAGATCTATAAAGATAGATCAATGGAGTTGTTAGGTCTTTCGCAGTCAATATACATAGATAAAGTGCTAAATAGGTTTAGCATGGAGCAGTCCAAGAGAGGGTTTCTTCCCATGACTCGTGGGATAAAACTCTCGAAATCTGTGTCCCAAGACGTAAGATGAGAGGACTCGCATGATTCTGATCCCGTATGCTTTGGTAGTATAATCAATCGTGTATGCTATGTTATATACAAGACCCTATATATCGTATGTTCTAAGTATTATGAGCAGATATCAATCGGATCCTGGTGAGGATCACTGGGTGGCTGTCAAGAATATCCTAAAGTACTTGAGAAGGACTAAGGATGTATTCTTGATATATGGAAATGGAGATTTCATAGTGAGTAGGCATATAGATGTCAATTTTTAATTTGACCAAGATGACTCCAAATCCCAGTTTTCACACTAAATGGTGGAGCAATCAGTTGGAAGAGCTCCAAACAAGAGATGACTATAGATTTGACCACCGAATCAGAGTACATTGTAGCTGCGGAAGCTACAAAAAAAGCTGTTTGGATTAAGAAGTTCGTTATGAAACTTAGAGTGGTTCCTAGCATAGTAGACCCAATATTGTTGTACAATGACAACAATAGGGCTATTGCTCAAGCCAAGAAACCAAGGTCTCATCAGAGGTCCAAACAAGTACTCAGAAGATATCACCTATTCAGCTAGATAATTGATAGAGGTGATGTGAAGATAGAGAGAGTGCCCACAAATTAGAACATTGCTGATTCTTTCACTATGCCACTTCCTTAGGCAAAATTTGATTCTTGTGTACTCGCCTATGGTATTAGATACAAAGGCGATTGGCTTTAGTGTAAGTGGGAGATTGTTAGAGTAGTGCTCTAAAGGCAATCATCTTTAGCACTTTTGTACAAATTTTATTTTGATTAATAAAGCGAAAGGCATTTTTCATTGATTTGATATTCATTTATATATGACTTGATATTGATCTTAAATCAAATTAATGAAGTCTATGATACAAAACATAGCAAGAAGGAAATCATAATGAGATCATGAAAATGCGATTCCTATCATGTACAATTATATTAGTATCTAAATAATCCCTAGTCATACTCCTTGATTTGATCAAGCAGTGGATCTCACAAACTGTAAACATAAGTTGTTTAGAATTAACATATGGATGCTTACTAAGAGTAATAAGTACATCAGATGACCCGTTATAAGATTATCATATGAATGATCTATTGAATCTCAATGATTAATCTCATCATAGGAATGGTGCAAATATCCTTAGACTTGAGGTACTTAAGGATATCTTGGATACGAATCCTATGCTTAGACATCATTCCTTGTTACCTTAAGACGAGGTGGCTCTTAGGGACAGCTATTTGTATTCAAAGGTAATTGAGTAACCAATAAAGGATTCACCACTCCTGATAGAAGGAGATGATACCCACGGCCTCTTATCGGGATCATTACTCAGGAGTCCTTGGCTAGAGCAATTATGTGTCATGAAGAGAGTCTTCAATGACACATAGAGTAATGAGATCCCAGGACAAGAATTAACATCACTTAGACTAATGTGATGTAGTCAGTCTAGTGGGAGTTAACACATAGCCCATACTTCGAACCAAGTGGGGTATAGTATGATGAAAGGACGAATTGTACGGTAATTATTTATGGAAAGGTTTATAAGTTGGATAATTAACTATCGAAGAGTTTTTGTGTTAATCCACTTATATATTCCAACAAATTGACATCATTAAACCCTTCATGATTTGATTGAATTAAGAGTTAATTTAAGTGCCTAAAATAATCAGGAACCTAAGAGTCACACGTATAAAAGATTGGATGAAAAATATAGTGTATATGGCCAAATTAAAGTACGCTCGAAGGTGAGCCCAGGTCACGGTCGTGGCCAACACACGAAATGGTATATAAGTGAGTCCTTCACTTATGTACACAAGATTCTACCACTTCTTACACACTCAAGTGAGAGCATAAGGGCTCTAGAAGAGCTCTGGAGTGAGAGAGAGGTATCAAAAACCTTGTTCTTGCAATTTATGCAATTGTTGCATGAATCAAAGAGCATGCAACAAGGTTCTTGATCTATCTTCCATCATTTTGAGCATCTACTAGAACTCATCTAGTTTGGTGCTCAAATTACCCTTATAAATTGTTTCTTCATCCTCTTTGCGTGTTCTTGGGTGATCAAAGAAGGGTTTGGTGTTTGCAATAAATCAAACAAGGAGAAGAAACAAGAAAGGAGGAGAAACATAAGGTAAGAAGTTTTATATTTCATGTTTTTTTACATATGCATGCATGCATGTTTGATTCTATGGTTTTTGGGCTATTATAGTGTCGAAATCTTGATTCTGACACTTTTGCTGCATTATCATGCATGTGATGCATGCAACCATGGCAAACCCATCACTTTGTACCCTTGAGATACCTAAGGACCCTTTTTACACACTTCCAATGCTTGATTTCAGGGTTAGAAGAATATCTTGCCAGTAGACTTATAGCTTGGCTAATGTCAGGCCGTGTACACAACATGGCATACATTAGACTTCCAATGGCACTTAGGTATGGGACCCCTTTTATTTCCCCCTTTTTTTGAGTACTACGAGGGCACAAATCTTGCCCAAGCTTGTAACCATATGCAAGTGGTGTACTCATTGGTTTTGAGTTTGTCAAGTTGAACCTTGCAAGAATCTTATCAATATAAGGTTCTTGAGATAAGGCCAACATCTTAGCTTTCCTATTTAACACTAAGGATATATGATGGGCATCAAGCCATGGAGGACATACTAAGAGGGAGCAATCTGATCTAGCTCATGTTGATGATCCATTACGCATTGGAGGAGGGCTAATGACTTGAGCAAAGGCTAGAAGAATGAAGGAGGCTCTAAATGGACTAACTGAAGATTTTCGGGCCAAGCAAGAAGCCATTGGGGCTGACTTAGATGCAAGGCATCCAGCCAATCTACTTTGCATATTGGTAGATGGGATAGATCCAAAAGATGCCCAATTTTTGGACACCTTAGAGCTTCCATTTGAGTTCCTGTCTTCATGAACGTTGAAGAGGACATCATGAGCTTTCTGGAATGCCCAAGAGCATTCAAATCAGAGTTCATTTGACCTATCAATGGACAGACTTTTTTTGGAGTCTAGAATCTGCCCATAGACTGCTCTCCCTTGCTTAGAACGAGTTTTGGGCTTTGTTTTGAGTTATTTCTTTCCTTATCTATACAAGACAACTAATTAGGGTTTCATTATGTGTTAAGAGCTTCTAGAAGGATAATTAGGGTTTTTTAGCCGCCTATATATTCATCCGTTACAGCCAAAACAAATTAGATTATGATTTTTGAATAAAAACAGTGAGTTTCTTCACTTTGTTGGTTCTTCTTTGAACTGGAACTTATCAAGGTTAAACCCTTATGGTGTTCATCAACTTATCATCTAATTCTCGAGATTGTTGGGTGTGGCATCAAGATCCTGATACCTCTAGTTCGTACTTCCATATAAGCATTGGGTCAAGGTCCTATCCTTTTTTGTTTCAAACTGATTTAACTTTCTTAGGGTTCCAATTTTCTTCTTTTGAATGTGGGTTCCTTACATCTATTAACGGGGTGTAGTTGGTATCAGAGTTTGGATAATGGTGAATCAGTTTGCTTTTCTGTTCTTGTTGCTTTTGTTTCTTCCATTCTGAAACCTTTAAATCTAATTGTTTCTTTCACTTTATCTTTTTTTCTTCTTTCTTGCATTGTCAGATCTAGTCGCTTGCAATCTGGGTGTTCTTCTTTTATTTCTCTTGTTTGTTTTATTCTCAAATCTAATTATTTTCTCCTCTTTCATTCTCAATAGTTTGCCAAACTTGCAAATCTGATGGTTTTGGTTCTATTCTAAGTGATTGCTCTTCTTGCATTATTTTCTACTCATTTTAGTTTTGATCGCCTCATAAACAATGAAAATTAAAAAGCAAAACAAAGAAGAAAAGAAAAATCCAAAAAGAACAAAAGAAAAGAAGAATCAAGTAGACGCTTTGATATTATTGCAAACAAGGGCATATTTGATCTTAGCAGAAGATCTAGTTTTGTTTACATCTCTTGGCATCTAAAAATCATATTCCTTGAGTCTTTGTTTTGCATTCCTTTCTTCCTCCTTATTTCAGTGGTGTTCTTTCTTCGTGTTCTGCATAATTCGTCCTTGGGGTTAAGTCGTTTAGGTACTGCAAGGTAATTTATCTTTGATTCAATTTCCTTATTTGCTTTAAGAACTTATTTAAGTGAAGTGAGTGGAAAAAGGCAAGAGTGATTTACATCAATTGTTAAAAGCCATAAAAAATAGAAAACACTTGTGAGGTTTATTTTTTTAATCTTTTGGAAACTAATCTTAGCAGATTCAAGATGGTAGATGATAGACCCGAGACTTTTGAGCAAAGGGCTATGTGCCAACACTTTGAGCGCTGAAACTATTATGAGGGACTTGGCTGATAGATTGGAAAGGGTGGAAACTTTTCACAGGAATCAAGCTCGAGAGGCTCCTAACGCGCAAAGGCAAAGAGGGCAGCAAAATGTGCAAATTCCAGTGGAAGAGGAAGAGGTGATTGATGATGATGATGGTGAGATTGATAACCGAGATAGAGGTACTGTGAGGGGAAGGCGATTGAATGATTATGATCAAAACTTCAGCAGCATCAAGACGAAGATTTCTCCATTTTCAGGCAATAATAATCTAGATGTCTACTTGGAGTGGGAAAAGAAAGTGGAGCTAGTTTTTGATTGCCATAACTATTCCGAGGAGAAAAAGGTAAAGCTTATTACTGTTGAATTCACTGATTATGCAATTATTTCATGGGATCAGGAGGAGGAATAGGGAGAGGCCAATTGATAATTGGGATGACATGAAAGTTGTTACGAGAAGGAGAATTGTCCCAAATCACTATTATAAGGACTTACATCAGCAGTTGCAAGGTCTAACCCCAGGAAGCAAAAGTGTGGAGGAATACCACAAGGAGATGGAAGTAGCCATGATTAAAACTAATGTGGAGGAAGACCGTGAGGCTACAATGATGCGGTTTTTACATGGGTTGAATAGGAACATCGCCCATGTGGTTGAGTTGCAGCAGTATGTGGAGTTGGAGAACATGCCTCATATGGTTATGAAAGTGGAAAGACAACTCAAGGAGAAAAGTTCAACCAAGTATAGGCAGAATTTGAGTTCTTCTTCATAAAAAACATATTGGAGTAAAAAGGGTGAGAAGAATGATCGAATGAACAAATTTGAAACTTCCAAGAGCAAAGAAGGGAATTCTAGCATCGAAAAAGGTAACACTAACACTCAAACTACTAGAAACAGGGATATTAAATGTTTCAAGTGTTTGGGCAAGGGTCATATTGCATCTCAATGTCCTAACAAGAAAGTGATGATCTTGAAAGATGGAGGCTTTGAGACTGATGATGATTATGATGAGGAGGAGAACCACCACTTGGAGGAAAGTGATGAGGAGCAATATGCGGTAGTGGGTGAAGCTCTTGTTACATAGAGAGCTTTGAGTGCATAAGTGAAGGAGGAAAATCATGCTTAAAGAGACAACATCTTCCATTCTCGTTGTCTTATCAAGAACAAAATATGTAGCATGATTATTGATGCAGGAAGTTGTACCAATGTAGTAAGCACACTTTTGGTGGAGAAATTGAAGCTGCCAACCATGAAGCATCCTACACCTTACAAGCTTGAGTGGTTGAATGATTGTGGTGAAGTTAAGGTGAATAAACAAGTTCTGATTTCTTTCTCTATTGGTAAATATCATGATGAGGTGCTTTGTGATGTTGTGCGAATGCATGCTGGACATTTACTGCTAGGCCGTCCTTGGCAATATGATAGGAGGGTTATTCATGATGGATACAAGAATAGATATTCTTTGGTTATAGGGGGAAAGCCTACTACTCTTGTACCTTTAACACCTCAATAGGTTTATGAGGACCAAACAAGGATAAGGAGTGATTGTGAGAAAAGAAAGAATGAAGAAAAATGTGAAAAAAAAGAAAGATGAGGGGAAAATGAGACAGAAAAGAATGCAAAGAATTTGAAAAGGAGATGAAAAAAGCAAAAAAAGAAGATAAAGAAAGGCCTCAAGAAAAAGAGAAAAGAAAAACAAGTTTTATTGCAAAAGAAAGTGAGGTTAAAAAAGCTTTTTATGCAAAACAGCCTTTGTTTGTACTCTTGTACGAAGATGTTAATTTAGTTCTAACGACATTAACTCTTCTTTTCCTATTGTTGTTTCTTCTTCTTAGAACATCAAATTGACTTCATTCCTGGGGCACCAATTCCAAATCAACCAGAATATAGAAGTAATCCTGAGGAGACAAAGGAACTTCAAAGGCAAGTTAAGGAATTATTGGCTAAAGGACATGTTAGAGAAAGCTTGGGTCCTCTTGTTTTACTTGTGCCTAAGAAGGATGGAATATGGAGAATGTGTGTTGATTGTAGGGCTATTAATAAGATCACGGTAAAGTATCACCATCCCATTCCTAGGTTAGATGATATGCTTGATGAATTGCATGGTTCTTGCATTTTCTCTAAAATAGATTTGAAATCTGGATATCATCATGAGTCGAAAACTACCTTTAAAACAAAGTATGATTTGTATAAGTTGCTTGTTATACTATTTGGCTTAACCAATGCCCCTAGCACTTTCATGAGACTAATGAACCATGTTTTGAGTGCTTTTTATTGATAAGTTAGTTGTTGTTTACTTTGATGATATTCTGATTTATAGCAAAAGCTTAGATGAACATCTTGATCCACTTCAATAGGTTCTAAGTGTTTTGCGTGCTAAAAAATTGTATGCAAGCCTCAAAAAATGTTCATTTTGCACTAATCAAATTGTATTTCTTGGCTATGTTCTTAGTGCTAAAGGAATAGAGGTTGATGAAGAAAAGGTTAAGGCTATTCGTGAATGGCCTACACCTAAAAGCATAACTGAGGTGCAAAGCTTCCATGGGCTAGCTAGTTTCTATAGGGGGTTTGTCAAAGACTTTAACACCATAGCTGCACCATTAACTGAAATAGTTAAAAAGATTGTTGGATTCAAGTGGGGTAGTGAACAAGAGTTGGCTTTTAATTTAATCAAAGAAAAACTAAGTTCAGCACCATTACTTGCTTTACCTAACTTTGTTAAAACTTTCGAAGTTGAGTGTGATGCTTCAGGTGTAAGTATTGGAGCTGTTCTGATACAAGAAAATCACCCATTTGCTTATTTTAGTGAAAACCTCAATGGGGCAGCCTTGAACTACCTAACTTATGACAAGGAGATGTATGCTTTGGTGAGGTATTTGGAAACATGGCAACATTATTTGTGGCCCAAGGAGTTTGTTATTCATACTGATCATAAATCCTTAAAGCATTTGAAAGCCCAAGGTAAGTTGAACAAACAATATACTAAATGGGTGGAGTTCATGGAATCCTTTCCTTATGTGATGAAGTATAAACAAGGTAAGGAAAATGTAGTGGTAGATGCATTGTCAAGAAGGTACACTCTAATCTCCACTTTGAACACTTAGTATTAGGCTTTGAATACATAAAGGATTTATACTCTTCTGATTCTGATTTTGGAAATGTGTTTGAGGCTTGTGAACATGCTGCCTTTGGAAAGTTTTATAGGCATGAGGGCTACTTATTTCGTGAAAATAGGTTGTGTATGCCTCATTGCTCTTTAAGGGAGTTACTTGTTTGAGAGGCACATGGAGGAAGCTTAATGGGACACTTTGGTGTTAAAAAAACTTTGGAAGTACTGTTTGATCATTTCTTTTGGCCACACATGAAACGTGATGTTGAAAGAGTTTGTGAGAGATGTGTTACTTGCAAACAGGCCAAATCTAAATCTTTACCTCAGGGGCTCTACAAGCCTTTGCCAATTCCAAATGAACCTTGGGTTGCTATTTCTATGGATTTTGTTTTAGGTTTACCAAGGTCTAAAAGGGGTAATGATTCTATTTTTTTGTTGTGGATAGGTTCTCAAAGATCGCTCATTTCATTGCATGCCACAAGATGGATGATGCCAATAACATTGTCAATTTGTTCTTCCGTGAGGTGGTGCAACTACATGGAGTGCTAAGAAGCATTGTTTCTGATTGAGATTCAAAGTTCTTGAGTTACTTTTGGAAAACATTACGGGGAAAACTTGGTACAAAGCTTTTGTTTTCAATAATTTGCCATCCACAAACTGAGGAAGTCAATCGAACTTTGTCTACCTTATTCCATGCTATAATTCAAAAGAATTTAAAGAATTGGGAAGAATGTTTGCCACATGTTAAGTTTGCTTACAACTGTTCTGTTCATTCTACTACTAACTACTCTCCTTTTGAAATTTTATATAGTCTTAATCCTTTAACTCTAATGGATTTGTCACCTTTACCTATTGATGAGTATGCTAGTTTAGATGGAAAGAAAAAGGAAGAATTGGTTAAACAATTGCATGAGAAAGTTAGGCATCAAATCTAGAAGAAAACGGGGCAGTATGGAAACCAAGCCAACAAACGGTGAAAGAAGATGGCCTTTGAACCAGGAGATTAGGTCTGGTTGCACATGAGAAAGGAGCGATTTCCTTCAAAAAGACTCTCCAAGTTACATCCTAAAGGAGATGGACCATTTCAAGTTATTGCACGCATCAATGACAATGCTTACAAGTTGGATTTACCAGGTGAGTATAATGTTAGTGCTACTTTCAATGCTGTTGATCTTTCTCCTTTTGATGTAGGTGATGAAGATTCAAGGATGAATCCTTTTAAGGAGAGCAGGAATGATGGGCATCAAGCCATAGAGGACATACCAAGGAGGAAGCAATCTGATCCAGCTCATGTTGATGATCCTTCACACATTGGAGGAGGGCAAATGACTCGAGCAAAGGCTAGAAGACTGGAGGCTCTAAATGGAAAAATTGAAGATGTTCGGGCTAAGCAATAAGCCATTGGGCATGACTTAGATGCAGGGCATCCAAAAAAATGTACTTTGTATGTTGGCAAATGGGATAGATCCAAAAGATTCCCAATTTTGAGTTTGTGGTCTTCATGAGAGTTGAAAAGGACATCACGAGATTTCTGGAATGCCCAAGAACGTTCAAATCGGAGTTCATTTGACCTCTTAATGGACAGCTTTTTGTGGAGCCAGAATCTGCCCATAGACTGCTCTCCCTTACTTAAAATGAGTTTTAAGTGTTAGTCATGTGTTTTGGGCTTTGTTTTGAATTATTTCTTTCCTTAACTGTATAAGACAACTAATTAGGGTTTTCTTATGTATTAAGAACTTATAGTCGGATAATTAGGGTTTTCTAGCCACCTATATATTCATCCTTTGCAGCCAAAACAAATCAGATTATGATTTTTGAATAAAAACAGTGAGTTTCTTCACTTTGTTGGTTCTTCTTTGAACTAGAACTTATAAAGGCTAAACCCTTGTGGTGTTTATCGACTTATCATCCAATTCTCGGGATTGTTGGGTGTGGCATCAAAATCTTGATACCTATGGTTCGTGCTTCCATACAAGCATTGGGTCAAGGTCCTATCCTTTTTTGTTTCAAACTGAATTAAATTTCTTAGGGTTCCAATTTTCTTCTTTTAATTGTGGGTTCCTTCCATCTATTAACGGGGTTCACATCAATAAAGGCAGCTTCTCCCATATCCTTCATGTTGAAGGTGGAAGACAACCATCCTGTCATAGTTTTCAACAAACTCAACGCATTACTTGCTATCAATATGTCATCCACATATAGAGTCATAATGGCAAATTTAGACCCAGAAGTGTACACATAAACACAATGGTCTTCATGCATCATCACAAAACCAAAGCTTGTGATTGTATCATGAAACTTCAAGTACCACTGTCTTGAAGCTTGGTTAAGACCGTATATAGACTTCTTAAGTCTCCATACTTTGTGCTCTTTACCTTTTTCAACAATCAGGTTGTTGCATGTAAATCTCCTCTCTCAAATCACCATTGAGAAAGGTGGTCTTTACATCTATTTGATGCAATTCCAAGTCCAAATAAGCCACAATGGCAAAGTAATAATCTGATGGAATTGAATTTCACAACAAGAGAGAACGTATCCTTAAAATCTATACCCTCCTTTTGTGTGATCCCTTGGCCACCAATCGGGCCTTGTACTTTTCAATAGTACCATCATAATTCAATTTTATCTTGAGAACCCACTTGTTCCCAATAGCCCTTCGGCTATGAGGTAATTCAGATAAGTCCTAAACCTCTTTGAGATGCATCAAATTCATCTCATCTTGCATTGCGTTGTATTGCCATTGCACACTACTTAGTTCATTAAGCCATTGCACACTACTTGGTTCATCAATCCCAGATGCACCAAGTTGGCCTCACTTCCCTCCAAAATCTACCATTCTTTTGGTGGTCCAAATTGCCTATTTGAATGTCTCAAATTGGGCATGGGAGGAGGCTCATCATGATCTTGCCGTATAGCCTGATCATTTGGTTCTTGAACTACGTCAACTCCCTCTTGAACTTATTCATCAAAAACCTTCTTATTGTTCATTAACAAGTAGGGATGCAGGAGGCACTTTAATAGCCTCTTATTGAGGAACTTGCACCATAGAAGGTGTAGTCGATGGTGCTTTCAAAGCACTACACTGACCTTGCACAAAGGTCTCAACCAACGCATCTAAATCACAACATTCACCAACTTTAGGGAACTCATCCTCAATAAAGTTGGCATTTCTTAATTCAAAGACATTTCTAAGAACACATACCCCCTTAGAATGCTCAGAATAACCAAGGAAGGCACACTTTCTCCCTCTAGGGCCTAATTTCCCAAGAGGGTGATCTGTAGCATGTACATAAGCTACACATCCCCAAGGACAAAGATAGCTTAAGTTAGGGGTTTTCTTTGACCATAACTCATATGGAGTAGAATCAACAGACTTAGAGAGCACTCTATTCAAAATATATGTTGCACTAAGCAATGCATTGCCCTAATAGGCAATATCCAAGTTGGCCTTAGCCATCATGTATCGCACCATATCTATAAGAGTCCTATTCTTCCTTTCGACTACTTCATTTTGTTGTGGAGTCCAAGGAAGTGTGAGTTGCCTCACAATGCCCTTTTGGTCACAAAATGCCTTAAAATCATTT
>JANQAP020005561.1:0-11791 GCA_026874005.2 Erythroxylum coriaceum | reverse complement strand
AAAACATAATGGTACAACTTTCTTGTTATATTGTTTGTATAGAATGTGTCTTACCCCGAATTAGATATACGCTTCTTTGTATCTTACTGAACAAGTCATGAAATGAAGGACCCTGATGAATGAAAAGTCATACATGGTGTGGCATAAAAGTGTAAGCCACATTTCCAGAGCTAGGATTGAGAGATTGATTAAGGAAAGCATTCTCTCAATTCTAGATTATGATAATCTGAGAACATATGTCAACTATTGCAGGGGTAAGTTGACCAATAAGGATATTGAGGTCAACTCATGCTTCTGACTTATTGAGTTTGATACATACAGATATCAGAAGACCTTATACAGTTGCATTATGCAATTCTAAATGTATTCTAACATTTGATGATGATTATTCCCATTACAGTTATGTGTTTTCGCTTAAAGAATGAAGGTTGAGAACTAATTGAAAAAATTCATTCAAAGTGTCAGATCTGACTGTAGAGGATCATGGAAAAATGATGGTTTCAGGACTTGAAAAGGTCTGTTTGCCAGATATATGGAATCAATTAAGATAGTGACTTGATTCACCATACCGGTAGTCTTAAGCAAAATGGTGTGTTGTTGAAAGGCATAATAGCACCCTAAAGGACTTGAAGAAGTCAATGCGGAACAAGACTAATCTACCTGATTATCTAGAAGTGTGAAAACTCAACCTTACACATATTTGTGTATAGGACTGCCCTACTGAGGTGGTATAATCCTTATAGAGAAAAATTGCATACTCATTGTGTTCATTGCTATTTAGTAAGATATTCTGATCACTCTAAAGGCTACAGATTTTACTGCAGAGAAGGAGGGAACAGAATAGTGGAATCACAAACAGTTAAGTTTCTGGAATAGGATGTTTATGATGATGGTGGGCCCATTGACCCTTCGAATGATAATAAGATGGATACTACAGTTATTATATACCTGCCACTCATACAGTTAGATCTAGTAGATCTAGGTCTTTGTACTGTGCCTGTACAGAAATAGGAACCCATACCTGTACACACAGAGGTTCCTAGGGGTACAAGATTTAATGCGGTTGCGTAAATCCGCTAGGGTGAGATGACCTGTTATTCTATCTGATTACACAGTCTATTAGGTGAACAGGACTATGATATTAGACATGTTATGAATCTAGTTACTTTTACAGAAGCTGTTTCTGTACCCGCAGCGAAATTATGATGGGTTGCAATGACTAATAAGATGCAAGTCAAAGAGCATAGTAAGGCCTGGGAGTTAGTTGATTTTGTAGTAGAACTGCGAAACTGTTAGTTGTAAATAAAGTTTAAGACCTAAAGGATTTTAGGATAAAGTTCAACGGTTTATGGACTAGCTCAATTGCCTGATGGTTCACTAAGGGAGAAATATTGATTTTCTCTCGTATCATTGTAGGATACATTTTGAGTGATTAAGACAATTGTAGCTTATGATGATAAAGAGTTACATCAAATGGTTGTCAAAACTGCTTTTCTGAATAAAGACCTTTATAAAGTGGTCTACATGGTATAACCTGAAGGATTTCAAGATCCAGATAGAACTGTCATAGTTTGCACGTTATGCAAATCAACATATGATTTACACCAAACCTCCCAAAAGTGAAACCTTACAATTGATAAGGTTGTGACCTCTTTCAGCTTCATGAAAAATAAAGTTAAAAAGATGCTTGTATTATGAGGTCAGGGGGAGCAAATTTATCTTCCTATTACTATATATGGATGATATATTGCTCACGTCAAATTACTTGACCATATTGTATAAGGTTAAGCAACTTTTGGTCAAGAATTTTGACATAAAGGACCTTGGCGTAACATCTTTTATCCTAGGTATTCAGGTTTACCGGGACATATCTTAACACTCATTATAGCTCTCACAGAATACATATATTAAGTATATGTTACAAAGGTTTCATACGGTTAACTGTAAAGCTGTCGTGACACCTATCTCTCATAATGAGAGATAATCTTAGGCATAGTGACCAAAAAATAAAGTAAAGAGAGAGGTTATGAGAAATGTTCTGTATTTTAGTACAGTTGATAGCCTCATGTATGCTCGGTTATGTACTAGGGAGGACATTGCATTTACTGTTTGACTATTTGGTCAGTATCTGGTTAACCCAAATGTAGACCATTGAAATCCAGTCAAACGAGTGTTGAGATAATTAAAGGGAATCAAGGATTATATGTGACATATAGAAAAGCCAACAGACTAAACATCGTAGGGAATTCATATTCAAATTTTGCTATGTGTCCGGATGATTGAAAGTTCATTTAAAGTTATGGTTTAAGTTTGCAGATGATACAATGTTGTGGAAGAGTGTCAATTAGACACGGGTGACTTCCTCAACCATGCATGCATGGTGCATGCTATAGGGCTACTTCACAGATGGTTTAGCTCAGAAATTTGATTTTTGAGTTGTCTGTGGTTGATTCAGTGGCTAAACCCATTCAGTTGTAATGTGATAATCAAGCTATTATGTTGTTTAATAACAACATTGAATATCACAGGGTCTTAGCATTTTGAAGTCAAATATTTGAACATAAAGTAGTTGACACGAAAAGGTGACACTAAGGTTTGGAGCATTTAAAAGACTGAGGAACTATAAGTTGATTTTTTAACTAAAGGACTTTACCTATTTGGTTGAAATACAAGTATACAGTATGAGTGTTTTGAAGTTCTTAGACATTGTTAGTTAAAAGGTTGTTAGGTTTGCCCCACGTACATTTGTACGTTTTGATGTATTATGATGGTATGATGGTTCATTAATAAAGATGATCATCAGTTATCCTCAGTAATACATATTATCATATATTGTTATAATACGTATAGAAGCCTTAAGATTTGTGTTGATCTTAAGCATTTTAAAAGTCATTGGGCATATATAGAGATTAACCTTGAGCCTATGTCATGAGACACATACAGTTTTATACGGATATATCCTTAAAGTTTCACAAGACATAGAGGATATAAGTTTTTAATCCCATAAAGGTTCTCTAATGCAGTTTAACATTCAGTTGGAGAACATGAATGTTTTCTCTAATGCTGTTTAGCATATGGTGAGAGGAAACAAGTTTCTCTAATGTTGTTTAGCATTCGGTGAGAGAAAACATGATTTTGTCTGATGTAGTTTAGTAATGCGGTTTAGCATAAAGTTGGAGAAATAAAAACCTGCAGACGAAGATGATACGTATTAGATCATAAAGATATCATCGTAGTTTGCCACACTCCATTTTCCCATTCATATTAGTGAGGTATTAAATATGCGTGATTGAATTGGATCTGTGTCATATATGACACATACATTTGATACTTTTCGGTATCGAAAGCCTTGTAGGACAGAATGTTAGATTTTCATTATCTTTGGATCAAATGTTTTGTTTTAAACTTAATCGACTAATATAGTAACGTAGCTTAACTGAGTTTTTAAATTGTTTTCAAACTTGAGTCAAAACTACAATTAAGTATTGTCTAAGGGAGAGAATGTTAGACATTTTTGCCCCTAAAGGCAATTTTGTCATTTTTCTATTAAGTGAACAACATTTAATTGCATTATTTGGTTTTAAATAAATTATCAGTTAAGTTACGTAATTTGATCCAGATAAAGATAATAAAATGACCCAATAAATGATCTAAATTAATGGGTTAAAATCCGGGTAAAAAATGAATCCTTTACAGTGTGGACTTGGTCCGTATCGGCCTTGTAATGGGGAAGCTCAATATAGAAGCTATATAAATAGGTTAAGGTCTCCAGCAGTTGCTCATGTCAATCGTAAGCATATAGAATCGCAAACTTGTTAAGAGAGCTTACGTATTAAAAAAATTGTAGAAAAGCCTAAACCACGTGCTGTTGAATACTTTCCGTAAAGGTCTCAGAAGATTGGAGCTCGTTTGGTGCTCAAAATCGGCTTCGTAATCAGAGATGAAATAGAAATCAGGTATTCCACATTCCTTCGTTTTTAATCCTTTCATGACCGATCCTAAATACGTAATAAGATCTGTTCTACGTATTACAAAAGCTTCAAAGACAAAGACTTCAGTCCACTAAGGAAAGAAGAAGAGCCATATTACTGTACAACAGTTGCCTTGAAGCCACTCCCTTCATAAATGTATGTACTAGTACATTCTACAATAACTGGTAAACTAGGTCATAAACAGAAGTATTCAACGAGTGAAATTTTGTGGCAAGAGGCGCAGTCAGAGGGATTTTGTAATGCTGACATCTCAAAATTACTAGTTCTCATAGTTCTAGTCTTAAGCTCCTCTTCCGTCATAAAACTTGAACCCAAAGAGCACACTTTTAGAAATTTGATACACTTACTGTCACTGTCACACTGTAGAGTACTGGATCCTGTGAACAAAAACGTTTGACATTTGACCATGGTTCACATGCAACACATATATGCCAAAAAAGTCATTTCAAGAAATACTGACCAGAGAACATCGTAAAGGCAGGTAGGATTAAGAAAACATTACAAATTTGGTGGAAGAATGGATCTTCCAAATATCAAAAGTGATACCTACGAACAACATTACGCAGTTGTCACACAGCTTGAAGAGATCCATCCACATAGTATAATGCACCAGACAAACCAACCCGAATATCCACCCTATTTAATTCAAGTTCAGTCCAGTTTAAAAATTACATATGTAGATATGACCATAAGAGAAAATTCCATCGACATGATTGGGAACATCAACAACATAGAGAATATTTCACCGATAAAGTTCATGTGAATTTAACTGCCTTATACCACAATTTTGGAGCAATACATTCATACTCAAAGATTCACCAGACTGCATGATCAATATATTGTTGTCCAAGTAGTTGCTAAGGCATCCACAATATTAGAATATTACAATTATGAGCCACAAGAAATTGTCAGTGAAACAATGTATAAAGTTTATGAACCATACTCAAAGATTCACCGGACTGCATGATCAATATATTATTGTCCAAGCAGTTGCCAAGGCATCCACATTATTAGAATATTACCATTATGAGCCTCAAGAAATTGTCAGTGAAACAGTGTATATAGTTTGTGAACCATACTCAAAGATTCACCCGACTGCATGTTCAATATATTATTGTCCAAGCAGTTGCTATGACATCCATAATATTAGAAGATTACAATTATGAGCCTCAAGAAATTGTCAGTGAAACTGTGTACATAGTTTGTGAAGCATTCACAACTATTAGATATATGGTGTATATATCTACTTATTTTATTTTGGCATTTTTTATAAATTGGACTTATCAGATTTTTTATTAATTTAGATTCAAAAACTATTTGGATAATGTTCTAGATGTTATAGAATCCTATCTTCAATAGATGTGTATCTTGAGAAGTTTGGGTTGATTGTTAGATTTTTGGGATAAGGATCAAGTAAATTGGTTTTATGTAATTGGAGTGTGGGTCTTCATTTTTTTTGAGTCGTGTATGCATTATTATAGGATAAGTGAATAAGGTGGGGGCGTCAATTGTTTTGTGTGAAAAAAATAGCTGAAGTGATTTTGGGGTTTCTGGCTTTGGTGAGACACACGACTATGTTTATGAGTGAGTATTGTGAGTGCCTTGTGCATTGTGTGGATTGATGGGTTATTATTGAAGATGTGGGTTGTTTGTTTGCGTGTTTTTTGGTGGTGTGTTCCTTGCTTGATAGATAACAATTAAAGGGTGCAGTGTGTGTTTTCTGAGTGGGAGATTCACGGCTTTGTATTGATTGTGTGGAGATTGCTCACGTTGGACTGTCATCATTGTGAGTGGGTCACGGTTGGACTAATTGTGTGTGAACAACTTTCAGATCTCTTTTGGAGGAGCTAAACCCATAGGAAAGTTGTTCTGTTTCAATCTCAAGTGTGTTCAGATTTTGCTATTAATTTTTCAGATGCTTAAGTCTTTTATTTATTGTTTTTCAATTAATAGATTGTTGAGATAAATTCTCTTTTGAGGTTAGTACGAGGCGGTCGTACTATTGGAAGTGAAAATCTTTCACAGGAAGTGAGGTTGAGAGATAGTGTCAAGGGTTGAGTGGTGTCGGCTTAGTAAAGCCTTGGGTAAATCTATCGTACTTTGGTGAAAGTATTAATCTGGGTGAGGGCCCTGCAGACGTAGGCAAGGAGTGCCGAACTACGTTACCAAATTTTTGGTGTCATTTGTTATTTCGCTTTTGATTAATTTTGTTTTTATTTGTTCCAGATACGACCACGTAAAATTGGAAAGTTTGCGAAACTATTAACCTCTATGGTTTTTCAACAACCTTACACATACTTCCTTGATACAAATACAATCAAAGATTTCCAAGGATGTAGCGTTAGGGAAATTCTGATAACGTCACAGCTGAGTAAAGTATTGCTAGTCACTCACAGTTCAAATCCCGTAACTTGTTGAATACTTCAATATATGGTAATGCAACAAAAATAATCCAATATGCGGAAGGGCCCAAAAAAATTACGAGCAGAAGAAACTCCAATCTTCAGATGCAAGTTGAACCCCCCATAATCAGAGTCTGTTAAATGATATACTTCATCATAGCAAGGATCACTGCTACCAGTCAGTTGGCATGACATTTAGCAATGTAGAGTCGACCTCTATTGTTAGCAAAATAGTTAATTCACTAGGTTCTGGCCTCCAAAACTCCAAAATAGCTTTATGAACAAATCCTTCCAATTCCCTATCCTGGGCAGCAGCTATTTCATAAAACTGAACAGAAGAGCTTATGGTGAGTAAATGGGTAGTCTCTTCTGGCATCGCTAACCCCAGCCCACCTAACAATTTTATCGAACTTCACTGATAGTTAGGTTAAAACAACATATTTGAAGCCGTAGCTAAAAGGGAACACAATTCTGATGCAGAATTAAGTCACATGGTTGAATGTCTTAACAATATAACATTCATACTAGGTAAATACAAAACAATTACACTAAAACTCGATTAGACACACTAACTATGGGCAAAAGGCAAATAATGCTACAGGAGTTCAGTTAGGGATGGCAAAATTAGCCCGGCCCACTTTTGGCCTAGGTTGATCAGGCCACGGGCTCACCATGGTCTGCTCGGGCGGGTCGACCTGGCCGTTATTTCTGAAACAATGTCGTTTTGAAAGTTTTGTGATTAAAAAATAAATGACGGTGGTCGGTCAGCCCGTGACTGGGCCAGGCTACAGGTCACCATGGCCTAGCCGATCGACATCCCTAAGTTCAGTTAAGCCCACACACATACACACACACGAGAGAGAGAGAGAGAGAGAGAGGGAGAGAAGAGAAGAGAGGAGAATTCATTCAATCCAACAAATACAATACATGTAAGGTGTGGTCAATATATGATAATATCACATAATATTGTGATAATCTGATTGTAATCAGATTATATTGATTAGTTAGCACTATCTTAGGGATTAGCATTATCTTAGGATTATTTCTTGTTTTGTATAGATTCTCTATCCTATTCATGTATATATGTACGACATTCTCTAAGAAATAAACATATAGAGCAAAACAGCTCTTATTCACATAAGGCTTCGTTACACTCTTTTTATAAGAAACAAAAAAGATAAAATAATAGAGTTTTACTCACATAAGTAAACATCCTATTGGACAAAAAATTTGGCCAAATCATATGACATACTTAAGGACGAAGAAAGCCCCTCTCTTTCCACTGCTTCATCATAATTTCAGCTACCATTTAATGAAGACGTTTGTTGTCTCTCTTAGCTTGATTTATTTATTGACATTGCCTCCCTTAAATTAAGCTGGTAAAAATTTATCATCCCTAACAATTTCTTCAGTTTGTGAAACAACTCAAACTTTAACTTGTTCTTCACTGTGGCAATAATTAATCACCACTTCCTTTCTAGTTACTAACTCGCGAATTTTGTGAAACTGAATGTCTATATAGTTGGATCGCTCATAAAAAATTGGATTTTTGCATAGTGCTATTGCGAACTTATTATCACAAAATAATTTTGTTAGAGCATCATGTTTTTGATTTAGTACTTCAAGAATTCTTCTTAGCCATACTACCTGTGTAGCACAATTAGTTACTGCAATGTATTCTACACAACCACAGGTTGTTTCTTTGAAGACCATGATATTGCACTAGTGTCAAGATGAAAAACATACCCTAATGTGCCTTTTCTTGTTTCTATATCTCTATCTCAATCACTATCTATGTAACCTACAAGATTCACATAATTAATAGTTGCATAAAAAATTCCTTCATTTAAAGTACCTTTGATATATCGAAAAATTCTCTTTGTTCCTTGAAAATGACAAGTACAAGCTTCCTTAATAAATATGTTAAGTAATCCAACTTTATAAACTATACCTAGTCTGGTTGCGGTTAAAAACCTTAGGCTTTCAATTAAACTCTTGTAGTAAGTTAAATTTATAGGTCTCCCTTTGTCTTCTTTTATTTGTTTCAATTTCTCTTCAACTGGGGTGAGAGCTAGTTTTGAATTCTCCATCTTAAATTTCTTCAAAATATCATTCGCATCCTTCCTTTAGAAGATACAAATTTCATCATCCTGGTGAATTATCTCTATTATAAGAAAATAAGACATTAGACCTAAGTCTGTAATGTCAAATGATTTTACCATAGCCTCCCTAAACTCTTTAATCATCTTTGAGTTGTTTCCAGTAAAAATTAGATCATCAATATAAAGACACAAAATTAGAATATCACCATGCTCAACAAATTTAATATATAAAGTATGCTTAAAAGGACATCTTTCAAAATCATGTTTCATGAAGTATGAATCAATTCTTTTGTACTATGCTCTTAGTGCTTGCTCTAATACATACAGTGCTTTCTTCAACCTGTAAATTTTATCTTCTTTTCCTCTAATTTCATACCCTACAGGTTGCTGAACATATACTTCCTCTTCTAAAGTTCCATTTAAAAAGGCATATTTTATATCTATTTGATAAATTTTTCAGTTATTTTAAGTTAAGAGGGAGATAATCATGCTAATAGAATCCAATCTCGCAACGGGAGCAAATACTTCAAAGTAATCAATACCGGATTTTTGCTTATATCCTTTTGCAACCAATCTAGCTTTAAACCGGTCAATCTCACCATTAGGCTTGTATTTTGTCTTGTACACCCACTTTACTCCTATAGGCTTTTTATCAACTGGCAAATCTGTTAATTCCCATATGTCATTTTTTCAATTGCACATATTTCTTCATCCATGACTTTTCTCTATTTTAAGTCAATTGATGCCTCCTCATAATTAACTGATTCACAGTCTGCAAATAAAGAAATTTGATAATCTCGTCATCAGATAGATCATTATCAGTACCTATCACACAATCTTCCAATCTAGCTGGTAACTGACGACATCTTTGGGGTCTACTAGATGTCTTTGACTAAGATACTAAATCTACCTGAGTATTTTCTTCTTCATAGCTTTCTGAAATTACCATTGGCTTTTTTTGGGAAGTTAAAGACCAATTCCATATTCCATCCTCATTAAAGGTTACATCGCTGCTAATAATAGTCCTTTTCGTATTTAGATTGTATAATTTATAGGATTTGAATTTGTACTATAGCCTATAAAAATACACTTCTCACCTTTGCCATCCAGCTTCTTCCTCAACTGATCTGGTACATTAGCATAAGCAATATACCAAAAAATTTTGAGATGCTGAATGGAAGGTTTCCTTCTTCTCTAAGCTTCATCAGGTGTTTTGTCATTAAGGCTTTTTGTTGGAAACCTGTTTAAAATATAAAATGCACAAACAACAACTTCTGCCCAAAATTCTTTAGGCAATTGTTTAGATCTTAACATGCATCTTAACATGTCCATAATAGTTTTGTTCTTCTTTTCTGCTACTCCATTTTGTTGAGGCATGTATCTAGTGGTCAACTGATGTTGAATTCTACACTGCTCAAAGACCTCTGTGCATGCAAGATACTCTTGACCTCTATCTGTTCTTAATGCTTTAATTCTGTAGCCACTTTGCTTTTCCACAAACACTTTAAATGATTTGAACACATCGCAAGCTTCTGATTTCTATTTTAGAAAATACACTCAGGCCTTTATACTAAAATCATCAATAAAAGTAATAAAATACCTATTACCTCCATTTGATGGAACTTCAACAGTACACAGATCTGAATGAATAATTTCCAATAGCTTCTTTGCTCTATAAGACTTTCCAACTTCAAATACATCCCTATGTTTTTTTTTTCCATCTCACATGTCTCATATACATAGTTAAGAATATTCACAATAAGTAAGCCAAACACAAGCTCTTTTCTTGATTGATAATTTAATCAAGAAAAATGAAAATGTCCAAAACACATGTGCAATAGCCAATTTGCATCAGGTATCACAAAATTTAAGCAAGCAAATTTTTCATGATAAATTTTTATTAGGAATAGATGGTTAGAAGACATCTTTACCTTTGCAATAAATCTTCCACTCCTGTCTATCAAGGTATAAAAATCATGATGAATCTGCATTTTATAACCTTTCTCCAATAATTGGCCCATATTCAGTAAATTATGATGAAGACCAAGAACATGGAAAATATCAGAGATAAAATTTTTAGAACCGTCCTCCAGCTTAATGGATACTTGACCTTTTCCTAAAATAGGAATATTTGAATTATTCCCAAATTTAAATGTTGACTGAACATTTTCATCTAAAGAGGAAAATAACTCCTGATCCCCACACATAAGATTACTACAACCAGAATCTAAGTACTAGATATTTTCATATTCCACAAAAGAGTTGCTTGCTAAAAATAATTGTTAGAATTCTCACCAAAATGTTAGTACTGATTTTCTGCAACATTAGCTTGATAGTTATTCTGAGATCTGGATCTACAATCGGAAGCTTTGTATCCATACCTTATTCAATTAAAGCAATTAAAATTACATTTCTCTTGATATTGATTACCTCGTCCTCTTCCTCAACTATTAGGCCTAAAATTATTTTCTTCTCTTACTTGACTGAATGCTTTGGAATTGTTTTCTCTCCCCTAGTTAAAATTATTGTCACAACCTCTTTCTCTACGTCTGAAATCTCCTCTTTCTTTACTATGAAAACTACGACCTCTATCATCTGCATTTTGATTAGATTCTACAACATTATTGAAATTCAACTGGCCTTCTAAGGGTTCTTTTATTGTCTTTTTTTGTCTTCTCTAATATTCTGCTAACATGATTTTCAATGTTTCCTTGCAACTCTGCTACAGTCATAGTCTCTTGTTACTAGTATTGTGGCCACACATGGTTAAATTGAACAGGTATGGTGCATAGAATCTTTTCCACTACCTTACTGTTTGAAATATCTTCTCCATACAGCCTCATCTTGTTGACAAGATCAGTAACAAATGAAAAATATTGTTCAATAATCTCTGAATTAGACATTTTATAACTCTTACATTATCTACGCAAGGACATCAATTTGGATTTTTGAGCATTATCCATACCTTTATAAGCCAGCTTCAAGATCCTCTACACTTCTTTGGCAATTTTAGCATTAGCAATTTTGTCAAAAATTGAATAATCTACTCCCTAGTAAATTTGGGATAATGCCAATTGACCCTTCCTTTGAGCATTTACATAAGCTCCTTCTTGTAAGCCTGGATCAACAAGACTCCAAATATTGTGAACCTTGAGTTGGGTAGATATTAAAATCTCTCAATAATTATAATCAAGTTTACTATCTAATTTGGGATCTGACCACACAATATTATAATTATTTGACATGTCTTACTTTTAAATGAACCACTCTCTCACAAGTATAAGAATGCTCTCTC
>JANQAP020005502.1:0-27733 GCA_026874005.2 Erythroxylum coriaceum | reverse complement strand
ATACCCTTATGCATCTTATAACATCAATACTTTAATTCCATCAATCCATAAATTATTCATCTAACAATACCCGAATTCATTCAAGTCATATTTACTAAAAAAATTCAGGGTCTAACAGGTTCTGCATCACTTACCCGTAACAAGTCACAAAGTTGGTTCTGCTTCATTTACCCATGACTAGTTAACCACTATTTACAGAGCTAGTTCTACATAGCTTACCCGTAATAAGTTAACCATATAAACCAGTATAATAACATGTATAAAGCCTAACAGTGTACCATAGGCAAAAGCAACTCATACTTTTCAATTCATCTTATTATTAAAATCAATTATAGGAGGATTCATAATCATTCAATTTAATTCATAAATACAATGTAACTTCCAATGATACAAAATTAACTTTCAATTTACAACTCATATATTGCTAAAGCATAATCTTATGTTAGCAATATTCACTTGTAAAATATCATTCATATGAAAGTCAATATAAATATTCATTTCATGATCAAATGAAATCCATTTGCATAAAATCAATTTAAAGTACACTCACTACTTGCTAGTTTCCTTTTCACCACTTCAAAATCCTTCAATCGGTTTTGTTTTCCGATTTGAAAACTTAATACGAATACATTCAACTCCTTAATACATTTTTCCAATCAAGTACACCATAAACATGTCAACTTCATTACTTTCCACATACACTCCATATACTAATTTTTTCCTTCAAATAATAACATAACACTTCATTTAGTAATTCCAATACCACAAATACACTTAATGACCATCCTTAATCACATTAACATGGTCATTACTATTAGATCGAAAACAAAAACATGTTTGGTTTGACTAAATGGTAGATTTCAAAAACTTTTTTCGAAATTCAAATATAGTGGAAGCGTAAACACCAAATAACATACTTTTAATCCATACATGATACGGCATAAAAAATAAATATAATAAGAACAAGATCGGAATATTACCGACTCCTCACTGCTGTGTCCTCAACCAATCCAATCTACCACTTGTTCTCCTTAGACAACTTGGTTAACAAGATCCTTTGGTGGGAAAGGAGAAGAAAAATGTAAAGGTTTTTCTTTGTATGTTCGGCTAGTTGAAAGAACAAAAATAAGACCTTCTCATTTTATATATTCGGCTAGTTGAAAAAACAAAAATGAAACCTTCTCATTTGCAATATTCTGCTAGTTGAAAGAAAAAAATAAGAACTTCTCATTTGTTATAGCCGACAGTTTTGGAGAGATTGGAGAGAGAGAGCAAAAAATGCACTACTTCATTCTTTTATCAAAAGAATGCTAAAAGTGTTGTACATTTTTCTACATGCCCACCTTTATTTAAAACCAACCATTAAACCATTTAATGAAGAGAAGCATGATCGATTTTACTTTAGGAGCGAGTGGAGAGAAACTAAAAATAGCCCACATTGTATTTAGCAATTCGATGCTAAATGTGCTGCTGTCCCTTTAGCTACAAAACTGAAATCTACATTATTGTAGAATTTAGTTTTGCCCTCCCTTTTATTTTAAAGTGTTTGTTTCAATTCAATTAATCAAATTAATCAAATCAAACCAAAATCCAGCCTAATATTGAATGTTCCTTTTGGGCTTATAATTAACAATAAATTAGCCCAACATTTAATTATAGGCTTAAAACCTAATTTAATTAACTCTTAATTAAATTGTTTCAGTTTTATTAGCCCGAATCTAATTTGGTTAGTGTTAAGACTTGATGGGTAGCTAGTCCATCAAACTACTGGCGTCAATTTGATCACCAATCTTCGTAAAACATCTAGAAGTAATGATATAACTATAAACTCTTTATTTGAGTGAATGTTCCTTGATGCATGTTTCAATTAATAATTCCAATATATGGACACTGGATTGATACCCTGTAAATATCCATTCTGATCATATCAAGAATTAAAACGAAACACACATGAGTTCACCACTCATCAAGATTATGGCTCGTAATAAACGAATACTAAAGTGTATGTTTTAAGATTAAAGTAACGACTTACTTTATTCTTTAAAAAACATACGCGATTTCAAATTCATTTAATAGTGTCATTACCGATAGTCAATTACTATCATGATTTGAAACTCATCATTCCTTTGAACTCCTTTACTTACACGGAGGTAAATTGCAACACTACAGTCTAAATCATAATCAAACGACGAGTTTGATTATTTGACTGTGAATCAATTAATTTAGATTCTAATAATATAAATGTTTCCCATACATCTTCATTTATATATATATTACTTATAAAGGAACCTTGGTACCTTTTGACTAGTTATTATGCTCATACAAATAAAACCAAACTTAATAATAATAAATATTTTCATTGCAATATTATAACTGGAAGAAAATTAAGTTATATGTAAATACACTGGCTTTCCAGGGCACTATATTTACATAACCTAATAATCTCCCACTTGCCCTAAAGCAAGTTTGACATATCCCTCATTCCCATGCCTTCTAGGTGACCCTCGAAGCTCTTATGTGATAGTATCTTTGTGAACGGATCAACAAGGTTTTGATTTGTGGGAATCTTTACCACTTCCACCTCACCACGTTGTATCATCTCCCTTATAAGATGATACTTTCTCTCAATTTGTTTGGTAGCATCGTGGTTTTGAGGTTCTTTAGAATTAGTCACTACCCTACTATTATCACAATAAAATGTAATGTCCTTTTCTGCCTTAGGAACTACCTCCAAATCCTTTATGAACTTGCGGAGCTAGACTGCTTCCTTTGCTGCTTCACAAGCAGCAACATACTCAGCCTCCATAGTCGAATCAGCAACACAAGATTGCTTAACACTTCTCTAGACTATGGCTCAACCTCCTAAAGTAAATATAGAACCAAAAGTTGGTTTCCTTAAATCAGCATCTGATTGGAAATTGGAATCTGTACATCCTACAGGAATAAGGTCACTTCTAGAGTAAACATGCATTAAATTTTTCGTCCTATGAAGATACTTCAGTATGCAGTTGACCGTAGTCCAATGCTCCATTTTTGGATTGGACTGGAATCTACTTACCAGTCCCACTGCGTAATAGATATTCGGTCTAGTACAAAACATAACATACATTAAACTTCCAACTATCGAAGCATATGGAATGTTGCGCATTTGTTCGACCTCCTCTTGGGTCTTAGGTGCTTGCTCCTTTGAAAGTTTGATTCCATATCTAGTACATGTGAAAACCCCTCTTGGAATCCTGCATGGAAAACTTATTAAGCATGTTCTCAATGTATGTTAGTTGAGACAAGCCTATTAGCTTGTTCTTACGATCCCTTATAAGCTTGATCCCTAGAATATAGCTAGCCTCTCCCAAATCCTTCATTGAGAACTATTCATTCAGTCATCCCTTGACTGTAGATAACATTCCTTTATGATTCCCAATGAGCAAAATGTCATCGACATTTAGAATTAGGAAAGTAACCTTACCTTCTTGTATCCTTTTATAGACAAAAGACTCATCTAAGTTTTGTATGAACCCATAGGTTTTGATATCCTTATCAAACCTAATGTTCTAAGACCTAGATGCTTGCTTAAATCCATAAATGGACCTTTACACCTTACATACCTTATCCTCATTACCTGGCTCAATGAATCCTTCTGGTTGGGCCACATAAATGGTCTCCTCAAGATCCCCATTAAGAAATGCAATCTTAACGTCCATTTTTCATATTTCATAATCAAAATAGGCTGCTATGGCAAAAAAGAATTCTGATGGACTTAAGCATGGCAACCGGAGAAAAAGTCTCCTCGTAGTCTATACCTTCCTTTTGAGTATAGCCCTTAGCTACCAATCTAGCTTTAAAAGTCTCTACCTTTCCATTAGATCCTCTCTTCCTTTTAAAGATCCACTTACACCCTATGGCTTTTACAAATGATGGTAGATCTATAAGGATCTAGACTTCGTTGGCATACATGGAATCTATTTCTGATTTTATTGCCTTGAGCCACTTTTCTGCATCAATGTCATTAATAGCTTGTTTACAAGTAATGAGATCGGTTACTTCTTGGTCTTAGATGAAAATTATGCCTTCTCATAGACCTAGATACTTGTTTAGTTTTCTCACAACCCACCCACTACGTCTAGGCACTACTTGACATTTAGGCTACTCTTCCAATTCAACTCTTGAATCCATTTCGACATCTTATTTTGTTATATCCCAATCAACTCTTGGTTTGGATGAAATAACTAACTCCTTTAGTACTACTTCGCTTCTTCCATTGTGATTCCCCGTAAATTCTTCCTCCAATAAGGTCGCATTTGTTGACAAAAATACCTTCCTATCCTGAGGATTGTAAAAATAGTTCCTGATAGTAGTGTTTTGTATGATGTTTTAGGGTTTAATTTATTATGCATTTTTTGTTAAATTGAGTGTTGAGTGTGCATTTAGGGTTTAATTACATTAGTTTTTGTGTTTAAGTGTTTTTTTCGCTTAAATTGTATATTTTTGAGGTACCTTGATGTGTGCGCTAATGTTGCAGGGTAACCAGGGAAGAATGGTGAAGATTTGCAGAGTTTCTGGCTAAAAGACACAGGCCACGATCGTGGCAGAAGAGGAAGAGTCAGAGACAGCCGAGCCACAATTGTGCACTAGGAGCCATGATCGTGACAGAGAGCATCAAGTCAGGCCATGATCGTGACAGAAAGGAAAAAGTGTCGGCCACGATCGTGCCGTACATCGAGCTGACACGAAAACTCAAATTTTGAGTAATTTTTCAGACCGTTTTAACCCCACATTTGACGTTGGGCTTCCACAGAATAAATAGAAGAAACACTACCTAGCAGCCACAAGGAAGAGATTAGAGAGCTAAGAGAACGGAGAAAAAGGGAGATTTTGTCAAAAATTCGAGAGAGACTTAGATAGAGATCAGACGATCTAGGAAGGAGACGAAGGAAGAGAGGCACAGAGACACGCTTGACGCGACGTACTTCCCAGAACAGGTGGGTTTTTGCAATCGCGACCTCCAAGATCCATTCTGATAGTATTTTTTAATTTTTATTTTGATTTCATTGATGTATGAAATTTGGAGATTGATTAGAAATATTGTTGCTGAGTGTTGATTTTTCTGTCTAAACTCACCGTCAGGTTTTTATTCTTAAGGTTAATAAAATTGATTTGATTGTGTTTTATTAGATTTAATTGTGATTCAATTTGATTCTTCATAACTTGGCAATAAACTGAGAGGGTGAGCCAGTAAAAAACATTGATTTAGGTTAACGAGAGTTAGGTTAATCGATAGGTAGTGAATTGAATCAAACTGGTAGAGTCGTGTAACGAAAGATCGAGCATAGATTCCTAGTAGGTTAATAGACAATGTCAGAACTAATTTAGATTTTGGACCAATTGCAGATCGAGAGATCGCAATTTCCATAATTTCAATTATGGATTATTAATTAGGGTTAAGAATTATAACTCGAGAGAGAATAATTCAGCCTCTAATCATTTAGACCCTTTAAATAAAAAATTTCATAATTGATTAGATTTTCTTTAATTTCGAATAAATTCCCCCTTTCTCTCAATTGGTCACTTCTAGGTTGAAATTTGGATTATTGGTGTGAATTGGCTTTTGTTCATTCTATTGGTGCTTTAATTTCTCATATTTGATTCTTGATTGATTTTAATTTCTACAGTAGTTGTTTAATTAGGTATTACGAACGTAGCTGCCATTAGATTTTAGGACTAGTTCCTTTCCTCGTGGGATCGATACCTTAGGTACTACGCGAACAACCCGTGCACCTGCAGAATTTACCGAGGTTATAAATAGAAAAACTTAGTGCACGTAATCTCAGGCGATCAAGTTTTCTAGTGCCATTACCGGGGAAGGCAATTAGTTCTATAGTTTAAGGCGTTAGGAAAGTCTTTAATATTTTTAGTTTTTGGTTAGTTTTATTTAGGAATTGTACTCTTGCATGAACATAAGAGTCACGAGAGGTTTGAGTTGTGCAGTGGAGACTTTAAATTTAGATATGACACGTTTAGAATGAACCCTTAGGAAAGCTCAGCGAGAAGAAGAAGAAGGGATCTAGAAAGCGCAAATGGCCGAGGAGTTTCAAAGAAACATGGATTAAGAAGTCAACCCTGGTAGGCAACATCAGAGGACCCTCATAGATTTTATGAGGCTAGGGTTCAATCCTGCGAACCAAAGAGTGGCTAGACCACCTGTTCAAGTGGTCTCCTTTGAAATCAAACCAACCCTCCTAAACATGCTTCAACAAAATGTCCAATTCTATAGACTTGCAAATGAAGACCCAAATGCTCATATCGTGAGTTTTCTCGAGATCTGTGATACTTTCCGGTATCACCAGATGTCAGAAGATGCAGTGAGAATTAGGTTGTTTCCCTTCACGCTTAGGGATAGAGTGAAGGCTTGGTATCGCTCACTGAGCCCCACTAACATTACGACATGGGACCAGCTAGTGCGTGCTTTCTTAGATAAATACTTCCCACTAGTAAAGACCACCAAAATCATTAAGGAAATTACAAATTTCTAACAAGGTGATGGGCAGTCTATTTATAAAGCGTGGGAGCGTTACAAGGATCTGTAGAGGAGATGCCCACACCACAATTTACCCAAGGAATTTTTACTACAGACATTTTATAATGGAATAAACCCACAGACTAGAGGCACCATCAATATGGTGTCAGGAGGATCTTTAATGAGAAACACAGTCGATGAAGCAGAGGAATTAATAGAGGAGATGGCCAGCAATAACTGCTTATGGGCTAGTGAACATAGTAGGCAACCTACTAACTTTAGGGAGCAGAAGGGTGTTGTCACTGTTGATCAGATGACAAAAATGCAAGCTAAGATCGATAACTTAACGCGACATCTCAATAATATGAAGGCATCATCCTTAGCTATAATAAAGGTCGAGCAATTGAAGTGCAAACTATATGACCAGTTGGATCATGATACGGTGGACTGTTATTTGATAAGAGAAGACAACCCGGAGCAAGTTCATTACATGGGAGCTCAATTTGGACATGGAGGGATAATAATCCCTACTCTAACACATATAACCCTGGGTGGAAGAATCACCCAAACTTCTCCTGGTCTAACAACAATAATGGAGGGCAGTTCAGACCTTAAGGACAATCAAGATTTCGATAGGACAAAACAAGTTCAATGGATTCGATATTGGACAGAATTTTGGATAAGATAGGAGGAATGGAGGAAGCACATAGGAGACTCTAGAGTAAATTCGAGCAAGTCACAAAGAATCATGCTTCGTCTAACCACAATTTAGAAGTCCAAATGGGGCAGCTCGCGAAAGCAATATCAACTCAGAATGCTAGAATTCTTCCAAGCAACATCGAGTCGAACCTGAAGGAGCGTATCATGGTTGTAAGCCAGGCTCAGGACGAGGAGTTGGAAGAGGTAGACAAAGGAGAAGGTCAAGTAGTCAAAGACAACCTTCCAAAGGAGACTGTGAACAAATCGGTGCAAGTAACTCTATGGGTATTCTCGCATTAAGTTTTTGCTCAGAAGGAATTATATGCTACGAGAGCAGCAGGATCGTTACAAGAAATTGAGTCAAACAAAGCCAAGGAAGTGACGAAATGAATACAATCTAAACTAAAATTACAAGAGTCCGTCATAGAGAAGGGGAAGGAGCGATTATTGGAAGACACCCCCAACATAGTGAAGAAGGATGATCTAGGGGACTTTTTCATCCCCTGCAGTATCAATAAGATCATCATAGGTTGAGCATTCGCAGACTTAGGTACAAGTATAAATGCGATGCCCTACACTCTCAGTCCTAAATTGGGGTTACGAGAGTTAGTGCCTACAAAGTTTTTGGTTAAGACGGCTAATAGGACTTCACTTAGACCGATATGAATCATACAAGATGTTCCAGTCAAGGTTGGTGATTTTATCTTTCCCACAGGTTTCTATATTTTGGATATCAATGAAGTTGAGGACACTTCGATGATTCTTGGACGACCATTTTTAGTCAGTGCACGCTCAATGATTGTTGTGGATGGGGGCGAACTAACTCTATGAGTAGGGAAGGAGCAACTGACCTTCAAGGTGACTGTTAGAGAGTACAGAGCTCCTTTAACTCCAGTGGATCACAACAAACCTAAACCTCGAGGAGAATGGGAAGACATTGAGAATCTTGTAAATGCTTTCTGTAATAAGCGCTCGCGAAGGAGAAGTCGAGGCAAAGAAAATTCCAAGGAAGGTGGTAGTTGCAAGATGGTAGTAAATATTCAGACTCCGAGATTAATAACGACGCTACCATCAAATCAATCATTCCAACCACCATGAGCTTTAAAGGAATGTTGAGCTACTGACGTAAAAAGAAGCGCTACATGGGAGGCAACCTATGGAATTTAATTTTGTTAAATTAGTTGAATTTCGTAGTTAGGTTTATTATTATTTTGGTTCAATAAAAGTAAAAAGAGGAATAGGATTTCAAATTCATAAGAAGAGTATGGAAGCATATTAAGAGGAGTGAAAAAGAATTATGAACTAAGAGAAGAAAAGAATTGGAAGAAAGAGGTATTGGTATCAAAATATAGGCACTGGTCACGACCGTGACCTGTCAGGTCATGATCGTGGCCTGCGATTAGGAATTCCTTAGGTGGTACGTCACATGCCTACTACTATGGACAAAAAGGGAAGGTTGCAAATTTTAAGTAACAATTTTACCATTTTACCCTTTTTACCACCTATTTATTCAATTCTTACTTAACTTTCACCTTCACATTCATTTTTACTTTATCTCTCTAAAATTCCAACTTTCAAACACTCTCACTTCTCTCTAGAAATTTTGCAATCTCTAAATTTTTTCAATTTCTAGCAAATCATGCCATGCATTAAGCTAACCGTCCGACAGGAGCCTCACGGAGACTGGGGAGACGAAACCGAGTAGTGAACTTTGGAGCTCATTTCCCATTTACACCAACTAAGAAGGTATTCGTTTCCATTCCCTTCGTTCTAGGCAAATTGTTGTGCCTAAATACTTTGATTTTGATACATTATATAGAATAGAAGTGCGTGAGTGGATAAAAAACCTAGCTGAGAGAGTCCAATGAGGCCAGTTCATATGGTTTCAATTTCCTATGTATAAGGAACTTACTCTGGAGTTTTTTACTTCCTTAACCGTTGACCCTAGGAACATCAAGGAAATGTGGTTTAGATTGGGCAGGAAAGCATATGAATTAACAGTTGAACTCATATGTGAGATGTGTAGATTCTGCGAATCCACCACCGTTGATTAACAGGAAGATTTCATTGTCTCCCAATATTGGCATGAGCTTACTGGCATTGAACGTTTTTATGCCAAGAATGCCCACAATAATATTATCCGGTCTTATGAACACTTGTTGCTGCATAATTTATGTGTCAGTTGGTCTTTGACAAATCAGAGACCAACAAGTGTTTAACCAAGGAACTGTTCATACTGTGGTGTATGGACCACAGTATCCCAGTCTGTACATCCATGCAAGTGTTGAATGCTCTTGTTGCAGTTCTACAAAAGCAGAGCAACCATCTTGGAATGGGGTACCTGGTGTCCGCCATCGTAGAGGATTTTGGTGTGGATCAGAGGGGGTTAACAATGCATCTGCCCGAGTTCCTTGACCACCATCATCTATTTTAGGCAGAAATCATTCACTCCACTAACATGAGTCTACGGGAAATAAACGAAAAGACACATGTGCGGACCAGGACGGGTTAGGCAAGCTCAAGCTCCACATCACCTAGGCAGGCACGGGAAGCATCAACAAGTGAGGAATCAGAAGAAGAGGACCAACGCTGGACAATAGTTTTGGATGCGATATCTGAAACCAACAGAACATTAAAGGAAGTGGTGCATACATAAAGACGCCAGAGTTGAGAGATCTGCCGACTCCATCGATATTTCGAAGCTTAGGGTATTCAGTTACCACCTCCTACACCATCACCACCTCTATCTCTTTAGGATCCAAATCTAGCCCATAATTTTTTCTCCATTTCTGTTTTATTTTTTGCTGCTTATTTTTTGGTTATTTTATTTTATTTTTTCTTTTTATCATTAATTTTATCTATTCTTCATTATCTTCATTTCTATTTTCATATTTCGTTTATGTATTTGTCATGTCTGTTTCCTACTCACATTGAGGACAATGAGTTGTTCAAGTGTGGGGAGGGATTCTATGTTTTTTCTTTTAGATGTGAATTTTGCATACTGTATGATAGTATTAGGTTATATGGTGTGAAGTGTGTGAATGCGTCAATGGCTTAAATTGAGTGAATTTTTTCTTTAATTTTGGATATAGTCTAGTAGGTTGTGAACAATCATTAGCCTATGAAATTAGTGAATTAGGGGGCCTTTGGGATAAATATATAGTCTAATTAGGACTTAGTGTAAATTTAGCACCCTATAGATTGTCACATTCATTCATAATTTGAGGCCTTTTAGGTTAACTAGCTCAACTAGTATTTTTCATATAAATGAATAGTTAAAAGCAGCAAGGTAGGTAATAAATAAATAAAAAGTATGTTTAATAATCACTATTCCACTAACCTTCGGGTTATGAATAGAGCTAGTAGCCAGTAGAAAATGTGATTTAGCTAAGTAACCGGATCGACACGCCTCACAAATGTGTGCCTTCACATAAAAAGGCTATAATGACGTTTTAACCAAGCTGTTAATAAACAACTTAGTTGAGTAACCGAATTGACATTCATTACAAATGTTTGCCTCCGAGTAAAAGCCTAAGTCCTGGGTGAAAATTTTTTTTGTGTGTTTTAAATAAAAACCTACCGGACTTATAATAGACTTGAAGTTTCATGGAATTATACCTAGGAATAGTTATCGAGTCTGAGGGACTAAAAAATTATTAATGTGTGTGCACAATTGAAATGGGTAAATAGGTTAACACGTAGTCTTGAGCCAGTTGTATATTTAGTTCAAAGCCCCTAGAAACATATTTTGCATGTTAATGATTGACGTAATTCGAATAAGTATGTCCAAGATTAAATTTAATTCATGAAGATTAGAACCATTGTCACATTATTACATGGTGTGTTATTTTGTTTGCTTGAGGATAAGCAAACGTTTAAGTGTGGGATATTGATACTAGTGTTTTGTATGATGTTTTAGGGTTTCATTTGTTATGCATTTTGTGTTAAATTGAGTGTTAAGTGTGCATTTAGGGTTTAATTAGATTAGTTTTTATGGGTTAGTTTGAATCTTTGAGCTTAAATTGTATAATTTTTAAAGACCTTGATGTGTGCGCTAGTGTTGTAGGGTACATAGGGAAGAATGGTGAAGATCTAAAGAGTTTCAGGTTAAAAGACACAGGTTATAATCATGCACATTGGCCACGATCGTGATAGAAGAGGAAGAGTCAGAGGCAGCCAGGCCACGATCATGCACTAGGAGCTGCGATCGTGATAGGGAGCGTTAGGTCAGGCCACTATCATGGCAGGTAGGGCCACTAACGTGCCTAATATCAGGTTTACACGAAAACTCAAATTTTGAGTGATTTTTAGACCATTTCGACCCCTAAGTTTGACCTAGGGCTTTTACAGAATAAATAGAAGACTACCTAGTAGCCACAAGGAAGAGATTAGAGAGCCGAGAGAGTGGAGAAAAAGGGAGATTGTGGCAAAAATCTGAGAGAGACCTAGATAGAGATCAGGTGATCGAGGAAGGAGATGAAGGAAGAGAGGTAAGGAGACACGCTTAACGTGACGTACTTCCCAGAATAGCTAGTTTCCTACAATCACAACCTCTGAGATCCATTCCGATAGTATTTTCTAGTTTTTATTTTGATTTCATTGATGTATGAAATTTGGAGATTGATTAGAAATATCGTTGTTGAGTGTTGATTTCTCTGTTTAAACTCACCTTCAAGTTGTTATTCTTAAGATTAATAAAATTGATTTGATTGTGTTTTATTCGATTTAATTGTGATTCAATTTGATTCTTCATAACTTAATGATAAACTTAGAGAGTGAGCAGGCAAAAATCATCGATTTAGGTAACAAAAGTTAGGTAAATCGATAAGTAGAGAATTGAATCAAACAGGTAGAGTCGTGTAACGAGAGATCAAGTATAGATTCCCGGCAAGCTAATAGACAATGTTCAAACTAATTTAAGTTTTGGACCAGTTGCGGATCGAGAGATCGCAATTTCCATAATTTGAATTAGGGATTATTAATTAGGGTTAAGAATTATAATAAGAGAGAGAGTAATTCACCCTAGGATCGTCTAGGCCCTTTAAGTCAGAAATTTCATAATTGGGCATATTTTCTTTAATTTCGAATAAATTCCCCCTTTCTGTAATAGATTTCCATATCGATTGGAGAGGGGAACAAAGTAGGCATTATAAGGCTATAGAAACCTCTCCCTCATAGACGTGTTTTCCCAAAGGTAGGAAGAGCAAAACCGTGAGGGGATGGCTGGACCAAGGCCCAAAGCGGACAATATTTATGAGCGGGTGGTCTGGGCTGTTACAAATGGTATCAGAGCCAGTACTCGGATCGGTATGTCAGCAAGGACACTGGGCCTCTAAGGGGGTAGATCTTGGCCTGTGTGTCAGCAAAGGACTCTAGGCCTCCAAGGGGGCTGGATTTAGGCCTATGGGCTAGCGAGGATGCTGGGCCTCCAAGGGGGTGGAATGTTAGATTCTCATATCGATTGGAGAGGGGAACGAAGTTGGCCTTATAAGGCTACAGAAACCTATCCCTCATAGACACGTTTTTCCAAGGGTAGGAAGAGCAAAATCGTGAGGGCTTAGCTAGGCCAAGGTCCAAAATGGACAATATCTGTGAGCTGGTGGTCTGGATTTTTGCAAATGGTATCAGAGCTAGTACCTGAATCGATGTGCCAGCAAGGATGCTGGGTCTTCAAGTGGGTGGACCCAGGCCTGTGGACTAGCAAGGACGTTGGGCCTCCAAGGAGGTGGAATGTTAGATTCTTATATCGATTGGAGAGGGGAACGAAGTATGCCTTATAAAGGTATGGATACCTCTCCCTCACAAGACACATTTTCCTGTTGGATGGGAAGAGTAAAATCATGAGGACTTGGCTAGGCCAAGGCCCAAAGCGGACAATATCTGTGAGTAGGGTGGTCCAGGTTATTACACTTTCTCTCAATTGGTCACTTCGAAGTTGAAATTTGGATTATTGATGTGAATTGGCTTTTGTTCTTTCTGTTGATGCTTTAATTTCTCATATTTGATTCTTGATTGATTTTAATTTCTAAACTAGTTGTTTAATTAGGTATAGTGAACTTAGCTACCATTAGATTTTAGGACTACATGAACGACCCATGTGCTTACGGAATTTATCGAGGTTATAAATAGTAAAACTTAGCATGTGTAACCTCAGGCGATCAGTACCCTCGTGTACCCATAGGATATCCTACAAATAATCATACTTTTAACCTTGGTTCCATCTTTGTGGATTCAGGCCTTATAAAATGGGTTGGGAAGCCCCAAGTCCTCAAGTGTCGCAATGAAGGCACTCAATTAGTCCACAACTCCCTAGGTGTTTTTGGCACCGATTTGGATGGAACAAAGTTAAGAAGATAAGTTGCCATTTGTATGGCATATCCCCAGAACGTTCTAGAAGGTTAGCATAGGACATCATTGATCTTACCATTTCCAATAGAGTACCATTCCTTTTCTCAGCTACACGATTCTGTTGAGGTGTTTTGAGAGCTGACAAGTTGGAAACAAGTCCATTATCAATTAGGAATTATTCCAGATAAGTACTCATCACCTCGATCTGATCGAAGTTGTTTTAATGGCTTGCCTAACTGCTTCTTAGTGTCATCTTTGAATTCTTTGAACCTTTTAAAGGACTTGCTCTTTTTGTGAATCAAATACAGATAGCCATGTCTAAAGTAACCTCCTTTAGCTTGTATGTTCATAGGCCCACACACATCAGTGTGTACCATCTCCAACGTAGATTCAAATCTATTTCCTTTAGAAGGAAATGAGGCCTTTATCATTTTTCCTTCAGTACAAGATTCACAGGTGGGTAACGGACCAGTATCTAAGCCCGTAAGGATCCCATCCTTCACTAACCTGCCAAGTCTTTATAATTAATATGACCAATCCTTAAGTGCCATAGATATTTTGAATTAATGCTAAAGTCATTGGATTTTCTTGATTTTATTAATTATGTGGTGTTTAGTGAGCCTGTCATAGGTTCTCTAAAGAACAAACCCTATTTAATTATCACATTACAAATAAAATCCTTATTCTCATATATTGAAACAACATTTTCAAAATATAAGGAATAACTAGATTTTATTAAACAAAAAACAGAAATCATTTTCCTTACAACCATTGGGATATAATATAAATCCTTTAAATATAACCTATAACCACTAGGAAAGTCTAAGATAACTACTCCCACTACTTCTACCGAAACATAGGATCCATCCGCTATCTTGACTTGAAACTGGCCTTTTGGCAATCTTTTCCTTTGCTGGAACCCCTACATAGAATTGCAAACATGGTTAGTGGCTCCTGAATCTAATACCCAACAATTAGATGAATCTGCCACATTTCTAGTTCCTAACAAACTTAGGAAACCCATACCTTGCTTGCTCTTGAGGGTCTCAAGATAGACCGTGCAGTTCCTCTTTTAGTGGCCCTTCTCACCACAGTGGAAACACTTTCCCTTAGTGTCCTCTTTGGCCTTCTTTTTCATAGGTTGGGCCTTGACCCCTATTTGGGCCTTCCCTTTCTTTGCACCCTTCTTCTTTTGCTTACACTTACTTTGGGGTTAGAAGAAGACGCCACATGAGCCTCTGGCCCATTGACCCTAATATTTAATATCTCCTCCATGTTCTGGAGGGTATTCATCAACTCACTCAAGTTGTAATCCTTAGTGTTGAGCTCATAGTCGAACTTAAACCACTGAAAAGAAGAGTTTAAGCTATTGATGATCATGAACATCTGCGTTTCTACATCTATGTCCGCCTCAAGCATCTCAGCCTCAGTAACCACAGAGGTTACCTTAAGCATGTAATCTCGCAACGGTTCACCAGGCTTTTGTCTGAGATTGTGAAAGGTTTGGATAGCTTTCATCCTTACAGACCTAGTCCTCACACTAAACATCTCATGTAGGTGATGGATCATTGCACTGGCATTTTTCATACCTACAAGTTGCTTCTGCAACATTATATTGACAGAAGCCTAAATATAGCACTTCGCAGTCTTATCAGCATTCTGCCATTGCTTATATTGCTGGACTTGCTCAGGAGTTGATTTGTCACCCGAAGAGGCAGGCTCATTGTCCATTAATTAAATTTCTCTCCATTAATTAAATTTCTCTCCGTTTTCTAATTTGTTATTAATCAAGAGCATTGTGAGTGGATTCATATTGTGGTGATTATGTCTGAAAATCTAAATTATTAAAGAATAAGCATACTAATCAAAATTATTGGAACTTTGTATAAAATCATGATGCATGTATGCATAATAATGGATTTAAGAAAACTTAAAAAATTAAATCTTTATATGACGACAATTTTTTTTATCTATAACGGACTAAGTGACGGTGGGGCATCTTATCCATTAAAAGAAAAATGGGACCCTCCCACTCAAAAAGCTACCAAGCATCTTCATGCTTAAGTCTTTGAGAAGCACCATAATTTGGTCCATGCATATATCAACAGAGCTATGGTGGGCAGGTTATTGATAAACCATATTGAGTGTGCAACCATTTGATTCATCCACTAAAGGTACTTACAAACCATGCCTCAGTAGGAGGTCACATTTACTATTAATGAGTAGACTTATCCTTAAGGAGACCTAAACCATGCAAGATCTAGGATTCATGCCCTCTGGTGGGGAGTAACACTTCACCACATACAAATGGGCCATCATATGGAGATCTCACATGAGCATCCTCTCCCACTCAATCTTTTTCGGTCTTCAAGTTTTAGTAAAAATCATCTTGTCAAGATGCAATTTATTAACCACCCTATATTGTTTCATTATATGTCTCGTACATAATGAATGTATGGCAAAACCTAGGGTTGGAAAATTTTCTAAATGGCATACATTCATATAATATCACATATTATTTGCATCCATTCATCGATTCATCTCATGAATTAAATAGCTACTTTTGGTTATCTATCCTAAAAAAGTAAAAGAAAATTACAAGACCTTTTGGCCCAAAAAAGTCTTCTTGTATTAGGATCTTCTGCTCGAACTCTTCGCTCGTACAACTCGGTCCATCTAATAAAAATGAGTTAATGGCATTTTATTTCTAATTTTTTAATAAAAACTTGATTTGAAAACAGTAAAACAAAAATTCTAGCACTTGAAAATTTCAAGAATTAATATAATTTAATCAAAATAAAATCTTCCATTAACACAAAATAAAAACTGAAAACATTTGCCTATTCTTTCCTTCTATCCATGACTACTTCGTATCTTTAAAATTACAGAATGTTTTACAATACAAAAAAATTAAGACAAGAAGGAAACACGACGATGATAGGCGACCCTCCTTGTTACAAACCAAAAGAAGAAAACTTACAAAGTAAATCGATTTTTTATGGACAACCAAAAGGGCAAACCAAAACATACATAGTATATATTTTTATCACATAAAAAATATGCAGCATACATAATTTAATTGCCAACCCATGCAACATACAGGAATTGAATCATGCATAATAAAACAGCCTCTAATACTAATTGTTGGATCGAAAACAAAAACATGCTTGGTTTGGCTAAACGGTAGATTTCAAAAACTTTTTCTGAAATCAAAATATAGTGGAAGCGTAAACACCAAATCAACATGCTTTTAATCCATACATGATACCACATAAAAAAATAAATATAATAAGAACAAGATTGGAATATTACCGACTCCTCGCTACAGCTTAGACTCCTCACTACAGCTTCGACTCTTTACTGCTATGTCCTCAACCAATCCGATCTACCATTTGTTCTCCTTGGACAACTTGGTTAACAAGATCCTTTGGTGGGAAAGGAGAAGAAAATTGTAGAGGTTTTTCTTTGTATGTTTGGCTAGTTAAAAGAACAAAAATGAGACCTTCTCATTTCTATATTTGGCAAGTTGAAAAAACAAAAATAAGACCTTCTTATTTGCTATATTCGGCTAGTTGAAAGAAAAAAATGAGAAATTCTCATTTGCTATATCCGACGGTTTTGGAGAGATTAGAGAGAGAGCAAAAAACGCACCACTTCATTCTTTTATCAAAAGAATGCTAAAAGTGTTGTACGTTTTTCTACATGCCCACATTTATTTAAAACCAACCATTAAAACATTTAATGAAGAGATGATCGGTTTTGATTTGGGAGTGAGTAGAGAGAAACTAAAAACAGCCCACATTGTATTTAGCAATTCAACGCTAAAAGTGTTGTTGTCCTTTTAGCTACAAAACCGAAATCTACATTATTATAGAATTTGGTTTTGCCCTCCTTTCTGTTTTAAAATATTTGTTTCAATTCAATTAATCTAATTAACCAAATCAAACCAAAATCCAGCCCAAAATTAAATGTTCCTTTTGGGCTTGTAATTAACAATTAATTAGTGTAAGCCCAACATTTAATTATAGGCTTAAAACCCAATTTAATTAACTCTTAATTAAATTATTCCGGTCTTATTAGCCTAAATCCAATTCAGTCCTTTCCTCCTTTCTGTCTCATTTTCTTTTTAGTAAGCTTCATTTATTTTTCTTACTTTCCTTGATAACCTTCCTATAAGCTAAGTGGGGAATCTAATTGGACTTAAATAATTCAAGTTCCAATAAGCCTGGAATTAATTTAATCTTATTAAAATTAATTTCAACTTATTAACCAAATGTCATTCCACTAAAGACAACTGGTTGAACTCTTGAATTACTTAAAATTATGAGAAAATGTGTTTCAAATTATTAATATGATGTCCAATCGCAAACTCTATTATGAGCCATATTACAGCCATTCGCACAATAAAGGGTAAAATTATTGTTTTGCCCTTATGTTGGCTTTTCCTTCTAGATCTCTCGTTTCACTCTACATAGTGATTAACACACAAGATCTAATCTTGGTGTTAGGACTTGATGGGTAGCTAGTCCATCAAACTACTGGCACCAGTTTAATCACCAATCTCCATAAAACATCTAGAAGTGATGTATCACTATAAACTCTTTATTTGGGTGAATGTTCCCTGATGTATGTTTCAATTAATAATTCCAACATGTGGACACTGGATTGATACCCTGTAAAAATCCATTCCGATCATATCAAAAATTATAATGAAACACACATGAGTTTACCACTCATTAAGATTGTGGTTCATAATAAACGAATGCTAAAGTGTATGTTTTAAGATTAAAGTAATGACCTACTTCATTCTTTAAAAAACATACGCAATTTCATATTCATTTAATAGTGCCATTACCAATAGTCAACTACTATCATGATTTGAAACTCATCATTCTCTTGAAGTAAACTCCTTTACTTACATGGAGGTAGATCGCAACACTACAGTATAAACCATAATTAAGCGACCAACTTGATTATTTGACTGTGAATCAATTAATTTAAATTCTAATAATATACACGTTTCCCATACATCTCCATGTATATGTATATTACTTACAAAGGAACCTTGGTACCTTATGATTAGTTATATTATGCTCATGCAAATAAAACCACACTCTTTTGTTTTATTAATAATAAATATTTTCATTACAATATTGTAACTGGAAGAAAATTAATTTATATGTAAATACACTTGCTTTCTAGGGCACTATATTTATATAGCCCTAACAATTACATCATAATCATCTTTTATTCCAAAAATGCTTTTAAAGTTAAACTTAACATATTTTGCATTATACTTTTCCAATTCAATTCCATTTGACTTCTAACACTTAAAACCAATCCAAATTCACTTCCATGACATTTTAATACACACATTTAAGCTATAAAATTTCATTAACAAATTTTTTACATAACGATGCACCATTGGCCGAATTTCAACCAAAACCAATTCCAAATCAATTCTTTTTATTTCTTTACTTCATTAGCATCAAAATCATGCTATTAACATCATAAAACGTTAAAGTAGAAATTTGGATCATAATACATTAAAAACCCTAGTCATGGCCGAAATTCATCTAGTCATTTCCATTATTTTTCTTATATTCTTCCATCATTAAACTAACTTCCTAATACCATTCATTAATCTTAAATCATCAAATGGCAAAATAAAACACTTTAGGCAATAGATTTCACCTTTGAACAAGTTTGACCAAGGTTTCACACGTTAGTTTTCTTGATTTTTCTTCACCCAATTTCTTCTAATGCAATATAACCTTGACATCACATCAAAAGGGTGCAATTTACACCATCAAAACCAAATCTAACCTATAACACAACAAATCCAAATTTTCAACAAAACTACTAAGCTTGAAAAACCATTTTCTTCTTCCTCTTCAGTTACATGGCTATGGGATCATTTTGGATGGTTGATTAGAGGTAGAAGAGTATGAAAAACTCTTTGGATCACTTCTCCATGTCATAGGCATAGCTCCCTCTTCTCTTTTTTCTTTTCTTTTTCTCTCTTCCTTCCATTATCCTTATTTGCACTTTTTCCCACCATTTTCATTAATAAGTTATCATATTTACACCTTTACCTAAAACTTCTCATATTTGCACTTTAAACCATACCACTTGTCACCTTTTGGTCGGATACTTTCCAAAACCTATTAATGCATGCTTATCTCATGGGAATCTTCCCATGTAATGCTCATATGGAAGTCGGATGCATTCGGTTTGACAAAAAGACCATTTTGCCCCTATTTAGTTTAATTCACCAATTAAGCGAATTACATTCTGAAAATATTCCACAAATGTCTTACCACCAAATTGACCATGAAATACTCTAATTAGGGTCAATAATTATTGATTGGATGCTTTAAAATTTTTTTAATGGGTTTAAAATCATTAATACCCATTATTTTCCAAGAAGGGCATTTTAGTCCTAAACTTTTGAAAGTTCCGAAATCCATCCGATCGGACTTATTTTCGGTCCATTTCAGTTTCATTAAACTCTAATAATTATTCTGGATATTTTTCAATATTTTGAAGTTGGGTCCTCAAAAATCACCATTCATCCAGATTCACTATTTATTCAAAAACACTATTCACTGAAAAAAAAAATTTATATTCAGTGAAAGGAAAGGTTTAGGGTTTTACATTTTTCTTTTAAGCCAGGGAAATAAGTAATTTTCTTTTATACCTAGAAGTTTTTTTTGTGACAAAGAACGAAAGAAACTTCTCCTAAACCAAAGTTTTTGGAGCTATATATGATTTTATACCAATTAGATAAGGAAACATCTTTTGGACCTTAGATTTTGGGCTAAGACTTTTTCTTTGGCCAAAGATGTTTTTTGCACCTCAACATTTTACAAAATGTAAATAAGCCCTTATGGATATTTCTGATATCACTTTACACCTTAACATTTATAAAATGATACTCATTTCACCCTAAATTGCATATAAAGGTGGTACAAGAGATAATTAGGGGTAATATGATGTTAAAGTGTAACATGATACTATATGTAATGATAAGGACTTACTTGAGCCTTTTAGGAAAATTCTTGGGGTACGATTTAGCTCTTTATCCTTTTTCATTTAAAACTAGAGAGCTAAAAAAATTAGACCTGAGAAAATTTAAATTGTAGGTTTTTATTAGGAAGCTAAAAAGGCTTTTTTGAGACTTGAGATTTATAAGCGTATAGGTTTTTATTCATGAACCTGATGTTCCTAAGCCTACAGTTTGTTTTAAGCCTAATGTTTGTAAAAGATTAAAGGATCTAAAGAAAATTCTCAAAGACGTTGGGTTTTTAGGCCTAGAAGTTTTTCTTTTAAATTAAGGAGATAAGTAGATTTCTCATAGACTTAAGGTTTTTGAGCTTATAGGTTTTTTTAAGCGCTAGGAAGTTAAAACTTCTATTAAACCTTAGAATTTTTTATTTTATTCAAGGGAGCTAAAGAGATTTCTTTTGGACCTATTACTTTTGACCTTTTTTTCAAATAAAAGATTTCATTGATAAGCCTAGAAAGGCAGCAAAATGTAGTTATATAAGGCTAAATGAAATATAAGAAGAAAATAAGTAATAATATAATCAATCATCAATACAATAGCTCATAATGTAAATGACTAGTTTATTATAGTTTCCATCTTCTTTTAACATAATAACTTAAGTCTTCCATAGCTTGGTATGCAACAATAATTTTTTTAATTCAGTAACACATTCTATGTGAAATTGTATGCTTCTTACAATAAGGATTTTAAATATTCATTGGTTTCTTTCATGCCATATAGAGTAAATTGAGTAGATCAAACAAAGGCTTAAGCATTTATTGTCTTTCCCTATTCTTTTGTATTGATTTTCAGCCTATATTATAATAGCTACTGGAAAAACTAGGTTCATATTGTGTTACATTCTAGCCTAAATTGTTACTGTGAAGTAGCATTTGAAAAACATATGACTTATATATTTAGGCATCATATTTTATAAGACATAAATCAAATCACTTATACTTTTAAGTCTATCCTTGGCTTTTAATCTCCCTCCAGCTACCAGCCATATAAGAAAATAATGATTTAGGCATCAAAGAGTCTTTCCATACAATGTTATAATAATGAATGATTGAAACTTAGGGTCTAATAGCTTTTAAGCATGAAAATTTGGATAACTCACCATTCCTACTAATACAACAAATGGCTTTGTCTCCTTGATAGAGGAATTAAGCAAGTAGTTGGGATAGTAATTCAACAATCTATCAGCTTCTCTTCCTGTAATTAGTTGAGCATTTTGAGTTATAAGATTGGAAACTTTAGTTTTAACAGGCATTCTAGAAACAATTATTAATATATCTTCTTCTTTGATCAGAGGACCTTGAGAAGCCCATTTGTCAAACTAAAACTAAGTATCTTCTTCATTTCCATCCTAGATGTGATAAAAGAATATATAATCAATCTATGTCATAACATTTGTATAAAGGGCCAACAGTGTTCCAAATTTTCCCTATTTTCCTAAAACTAGTATCCCTCAAGTAGTATTCATTTGTCCATTTTCTCCAAAATGCCTCTTTATCATTTCTTTTAGCTACTAAATTTGTTTAAATCTTCTAGATTAATACAAGACCTAGTCCTGCCTCTTATTTTTACTAGCATAGTTGTTCCCATTTGATTTTGGCACTTTTGGAATCTTTACCTTTCTAAGACTAAAGCAAATTCCTCATGCATTTTTCCATATCTTTATTGATATGTTTGGGAATAAATAGATGAGAACTCTAATCATTATGATGATTATTAAGCACACGGATGATAAGTTGAACCCTTTATACTTAAGACAAGGCTCTATTTGTTAAGTAAGTTTTATATCTAATAAAACTCTCAATACTCGGAAGTATATAAATAGTATCGAAAGGTATCGATCCTACAAGGAACTAGATAAAATGAATTGAACCTAACTTTGTCTAAGTTTATTAGAATATGATTTAAGTGAAAATAATAATAGAAATTAAAAAATTAAATAAACCAAGCAAATAATAAGTGAATTGCCAAAGTAATTTAGGGATTTATTGAGGATGAATGCTTAGGATTTATACATTTATTATTTTGTTTCCTTAATTATGATTGATCCAATTATATGTCGATCCTAAATTTCCTAAGGTATTGATTACTCTAGCTCAAGACTTAATCAATTAACCCTAATTGAATCGGAAATTCCAGATTTTGCAACCTCTCAATTCACAAAACTTCTGAATGTTTTCAGTTAGATCTGAAGTTATCTACTAGATAATTAAGTTCTCACACAAGATCTCTCTCCAAATGATTGTTAATTTGATAATTGTGTGACTTATTAAATCACCAACTCTCATTGCACAACCTAATATGATTACTTTTGACTCACTCTCTCAATTTGTTGTCAAAGTATGAGCATGCACAATTATCAGAATACTAAAATATGTATTGAATCAATAAACATCAAAGTAACAAAATAAATCCAAAAATCTGGAAATTAGAAATTTATGAATGTAATAAACATCTGGGAATTTAGTTTACACATCAAGTTTGATGAAAATAACAAGAGAAAAAGAAGAAAAACTCAGTTTGGAGCTTGATCTAGAAAACTGGAATTCCTAGATGTTTTCTTGATCTTCCATATTTGATCCACTTCTGCATGATGACTACTACATTTTTTTACGTCTTTCACATTCTTAAATAGTATTTTTAAGGTCCTGGGGTTGTTTCTACAGTTTCCCCTTCATTCAGTTCCAAAAATACCCCTAAACCCTAAAAGATATTGAAAAGATCATGACTAGAAAGTGTTGTCATGATTGTGCTTTTGGAAATTCCTTTGTATTACAATCATGACATGGGATTCATTATCGTGACCTGCTTTATTCAACCTTGATCTTCTTCATTCTTTAAGTTCCTGGTTTCCATCACTAACAAACACCTCATGAAACATAAAATTAATATCCAATTCATTCTATAAAATAAACTAACACTTAGAACATGTATAAACATTAACAATAACATAATTCTAAGCCTATACATATGAAATAATCTAATATATACTTAAAAGGACACTTAAACATCTAAGAAAACATAGTATAATTTACAACTATCGACATCCCCAAACTTAAACCTTTCCTTATCCTTAACGAAAACTAAAAACATAAACAAACAAAACATAAAGACATATAAACACACATTCATGCAATAATACAATAATATAATAATGTTACAATGGCATCAAATCTTAAAGAATTAACTTAACCTCAAAAATAAATCATAAATCATGTTCCAACACACTAACTTATTCCTTTCATGTTTAAGTACTTTGAAATTAATATATATATCAATCAAAACATTAACACCTTATTCTTACACCTATGGCCCTTGTAAGCATACACTAGTTATTATTAATCAATTAAGAAGGAAAACTATCACTAAGTAACCTTTCATAAAAATTCTTGCCATTTATAAAAGATCAATAGGTTTATTTATCGTAACACTATATTTTTTTTAGATTTTCTTGAACGATAACCTAGTCTTTTGATGTGAAGGCAAACACCTTGTCATAATTGTCCCCCGATTACTTAATTAGATCATGTTTTTTATTTAGCTTTGTTGGAGCGTCATTTTAGCCTTTTGATGTAAAGATAAACATTTTTTTGTGAATGCCCCCAATTACCCAACTATATCGCAGCTCTCAACTAACGACCAACTTTATTCTTAAACCAATTTTCTTAAAATAAAAGGGCCAACAGAACATTTATTTATTTAACAATTTTTTTGTTTTCTTAACTTTTGCCTACCTCATTTCTTTTTAGTCAATCTCTCTCATGAAATTGTATTAATAATTCTAACCAATTTAATTTACTATAATTATAAAAATATACAAAAAAAAATCATAAAGTGAAAAATAAGTGTCATATTCCAATTAACATACATATTCATCCCAAAGAAACTTAAAACACAAAGTTCCTAAGTTACCATGCCTTTATAAGTTAAATGACCATGTTCAAAGCTAAATTAATTCCATCAATTCTTATTATTGACACATTCACACAATGCATACATATGCACCAAAATGCCTATAATATGTCAACCTAATAAAAACTAACTTAAATTAAATGCCAATTTACACATAAATGACATGTAAAGCATATACATCCCCACACTTAAACAACATATTTTCCTTAATGTGAGAAACAAAATAAGACAAATAAAGATAAATAAAGATCAATAAGCAAAAAGTTATAGCAAGAATACTTATAGTAATTAAGGCAGTGTTGGTGTGTGCGATGGAATTTGGACACTTTATGTCATAAAATTCCAGCAATCCAATTCCCTACAAAATAAACATAAAAATAAAAGTAAAAAAAATCAATAAAATAAAATGAAAATGAAAAATAATAAAAATAACAAATAATAATAATAAATCCTAGGTCTAGGGTTACCTCCCAAGTAGCGCTTAGTTAACGTCATTAGCTTGATGTGCACTTCGCTCAATCAGGGTCTATTATGAGTGGCTTGCGTCCACCTGTGTCACCCAATTTTAGTTTACTAGCCTATAAAAAAGCTACAAATTGTAAGATAATTAAAAGAAAATAATTAATCAAATTAAACAATCCAAGAAAATTCATTAATGTCCTTTTCCATAACAAACTGTCAATAAAATAAGGAATGATGAAACTCCCTGAATCGTTAATGGACTTTAACAGGTTTTGTGGGAGGGTGAACTGCTCTTCTTATTCCTCATTCACCTTGGACCCATCTTCTTCTTCTTCGACAATTGATACTTCCATATATTCTTTATGCTCAATTTCCACTATCCATTATTCTCTGTTCTCTATTCTCTTCTTCTTCCTTTAAAGATTTGATTACATCAATTCTCATGAATAAGCTGCCCTCCTTTGGATTCTTTAATACTTATTCATATTGAATTTAACTCTTTCATCACCAATCGAAGGATGAGAAGTTCTTGGATTGACCATAGATTCTTCCTAATTAATTCTTTGCTCTATTCTTAGAGTTTTTCTATTTTCCTTTTGCAACCTTCATTGTTTCGTTTTGAGGAGGAGATCTAATCATTGTCATACACAAATATTATCAAACATTAAAAAATTAAGAAAAAATATAAAAAAGTTATAAACAAATAAATTTACAAAACACCAATTAATATCGAACACAAAAACTAAATCATTTCACTCCTAGACAACGAAGCCAAAGTTTTAGGCGATGATTCAAACACATCAAAAAATAAATCCTTACTCTACACAACTAAACTTGTATTAATGGTGAGAAAGGATCATACCCACAAAGAGTGTGTGTTTACCTTTTATATTGAATAAATCAATATCTAGGATTAGGGGATGGGGGGTTTGTTTAAATTAAATTAACAAAATAAAGTAAAACTAAACTATGGAAGAAAAATCAAATCAAATAATGCAAAATTGATATAAAAAATCTATGATTAGAAAATGAATTTGTTTGATCAATTCAAACGTGACAACCTTGAACTTGCCAATTTTCTAATTCGGTTTATAACTTTTTGCTTCAATTTATTTCAATAACCTTTACTATTAAAAATCGATCAATTTATTAATTAATATGTCAATTTTCATAAACTAACCAATTTTTACAAACCAAAATAAACAACAATCTCCTTTTTTTAATTAAAATTTAAATTAAGGACAACCTCCTTCAATCTTATTTCAAAATTTTCAATTTTATTCAATATTTAACCTATTTTATGACAATCTAATACCGGTTGAACCTTTAAAACTATAAACCTCTCCTTAAAACTATTAATCGTACATTAACAATAAGCTTTATTGATCCTAGTTTTTCCCTTAGGTTGTATCTAATTAAAAAATCTCTTTAATTAGGCCTAGCTATCAAACAATCTAGAGTAAGCAATCTAGATTTAGTTTGACAATCACATTATGTAATAGGAAAATAGGTTAATTGTTGATGATAAAAGCTATCGACTTGTTTTATACTCATAAACTGCAAGTGAACGGGTCGTGAATTATAGTAAAAAAAGTGGATATCGATCTCACAGGCATTGATGCCTAGACACCGCTTAATTTAGACACAACTTTGTTTAAGAAAATAAATTATGACATGCAAATAATGTGAAAATTAAGTTAAAATTAAAAGACTAATGAAAACAATGGACAATACCGAAATTATAGAAAATCTTAATTTAAGAATCTAAATACTAGAGATTACTTTTTTTCCTATTTTGTTTCCCTCCTATTTTATCGATTGAATTATGTCTCATCCTAGATTTTAGAATGTACTAATTACCCTCTCTCAAGGTGTAACTATTTATCCCTAATTGAATTAGCGGGAATCAATTGGACGATCTCTCAACCTACTTAATGACTCTGCTGATTCAATTAGTTATTAAACTACCCTATGGGTGATCAATTGACTAGTCGATATCTCTCTTCTAATTATTCAATTAACATGATGATTGCAGTTTATAGGTCGCTAACTCTCATTGTACAATCTTACACGAATTTCATCTCACTCACTCTCTAGATTGTTGCAAGATGAAAATTAAAAACAACAATCAAGAAAGACAACTGCATTCAATTCAATAAAATAGGAGTTCAACATAATAGTTCCAAAAGCAATCCTTAAAATAAAATCAACCTAACATGGTCTCCATAACACCATCAACATTCAAATAATACATTTTCATAAAGAATAGAAGAGATTAAAATGACAAAAAATTAAATAGAAACACTCCTCTTCTTTGCTAAAATCTGGAATTTTGGTGTTGATATGCTATTTTACCCAATCTCGATAATGATCCTTGTCTTCAATCCTTCCTTAATGCTCTAAACATGTATTCTTCACTCAAGGATGGTGTTTCTACAGGTGGGTGTCATCCCTCTCTCAAGAGGAGGTTAAATTCCCTTTTTACAATCCAAAAACCCTAAGTTTAATGAAGCCTCGCAGATTACCTTGGATTATAATTCCCATGTTTGTGGGAATTTGAATGATTCTCACAAGCATGGGAATTTGTCATAGACGTATTTCCCATTTTCTTCTGTAAATCCCATATAACGTGGGAATTTGTATGATTCCCACGAACGTGAGAATTTGTCACAGATGCACTCCTCATTTCTTCTCCTCTTTGATCTTTAGTTCACCCTCCAAGTTGCTCCTTC
>JANQAP020005492.1:0-11793 GCA_026874005.2 Erythroxylum coriaceum | reverse complement strand
TGATTTTAAAGTGATTATGATGTGAATAGTGAATATTATGTCTTGAATTTTGATTTGGTGAGTATAATTATTAATTTTGAATTTTTGATAAAAATTGAGAAAATTTTGAAATTATGTGTATTTTTGGACTAGGAAAAATGCCAAGTGGCAAGACAAATTGATAAATGGTAGCAGAAATAAGTGACAAATGATAGTAGAATTATTGACAAGTGGCATTAGGATTTAATGACAAGTGTCATAGAAAATTAAGAGACAATTAGTTTAGAAAATGGAGGACAAATGGACTAGTTATTAAAAGGCCCAAGTGGAGCCATAAGAATAAGACATGTGGCAAGTGACAAGTGTCATGCCACTTGCCACACATCTATCCCACTTTATTTACTTAGTGAAAGATCATCTTTTAACTGTCTTTCACTTTTTGCTAAATGTTCTCTTCTTCTTCATTATTTTCTTCTCTCTTCTTCTTCATTGCCACGACACTCACAAACCTTCACCATTTTGAGCTTTGCTATCATCCTTCACTTACCCACTACAAGAGTTGGTTGTTATCTTTTCTTCTTGATGAAACCTAGCCTTTTTCCATCTTTAAAAGTTAATGATCTTGTATGTTGGAGGAGCTAGGGTTTACGGGATTTTGAAGAATCTTGGAGTTTAATTAAGTAAGTTATACATCAAACTTCATGGGTTGTCTTAAATGAAACATATATGATAATTGATTTAAGATTAAATGATAATGACAATGGAGTTGAAGAGTGTTGAACGTTGATTTACAAATAAATAGGTTTATGTTCTATTTTCTTAGTATATTAATGATACTCATGGGTTATTTAATAAAAAGTATTTTTGATGATAGTTTAAGGGATGATTGATAGTGTAAATGGTATATAAAAGTGTGAAAAAAAGTTGATGAACATTGATGAATGTATGGACATGTTTGATGCTTTGTTTTTGCGTTTATAATCAACAATAGATTATGAGTTGTGTTAAAGATGTTTTTGAGATAGATTGGTTATGAAAATGATATTTGAATAAGAGTTGAAAGTTGATGAATGAAGAGATGTGGCTATGACCTACTTTTGTGTATAGGATGAGTGCAGGAAATTGATGAATGAATGTATATGGTGTGTTCTTATTTTGAGAATATGAAAACCATAGTTTATGAATTGTTTTATAGTTGATATTGAGATAGAATTGAGGTGAAATGAAGAGGAGAATGAAGTGGAAATGATTAACTATGCAAGAGATGTCTTGAATATATTATGAAAGAGATAAAATGCATAAAGAGTTAGGAATGCATGTATGATAAGATTAAGTGAATGAAAATGAATCAATTAAGTAGAATTTTGTGAGTTTTAATGTAATCAATATAGTAGTTAGATTAGTATGAAATGAAGTTGCATAAATGGGTATGAATTCTGGAAAAATTGGAGTGCTAATGATGTTGTTTATATTGTGGAATTCATGGAAGAAAATGAAGGAAGATAGACAGGGCACGATCGTGGCATAGTCCCCACGATCGTGGCATAGTCCCCACGATCGTGGCCTAGAATATTTAGGTTCTGTCACAATCATGGCAAAGTCCCCATGATCATGGCCTATTGCATAAAGTTTTATCACGATCGTAGAAAGGTCTACCACGATCCTGGGCTAGCTTATTAAGTGAAATGTTGCCTTTTAAGTGATGTTTGAACCAACTAATGCTAAGGTACTTTCCTATGGTGTATTTAGGCTTGAATGAGACTTCAAATAAACCTAGTTTGAGGTTAAACAAGATGATAAAGTGCTTGATAATTTTAGATTAATAATGAGATGTGAATTAAAGACACATACCCGGGAATGTCATTGAGCATGCATTGAACATAACACACACACATATATATATATGTGTGTGTGTGTGTGTGTGCATGATTGAGTATTAATATGATTAAGGAAATTAGTAATGTGTAAATTTGTGTGTGTTGCATAATATAGAAGAGCAAATAAAACAATAGCATCCTGACATTGCCAGGACGTCAAGGCAACAGCTATCTAGCGCTTACTGTGAGTAACCCAGATGTTCTTACTAGACTTGATTGTAATTGCTTAAATTCCAATTATTGAACTGATACTCATGTGTATGTGATAATTTCAGACATTGATGGTCTGAGGAGTTCGATATTTGGGAATGTATTGGAAGTGCTTCACTGAATGTGAATCTGACATTAATAAATGTTCTCAACAAATATATTGAATGTTAGACTTATGTCCAATGAAAATGTGAAAGTGAATGTGTATATTAAATGAAAGTGATTGATTGCATATATGTGAAACAATACATTTCATTACATGATATGCATGATCAGATAAAGGCAGTTGTGATTGAAGTAGCCAAGTAAAAAAGAGCTTAAAGCTTAGAATGTGTATAAGAGCCACAATATCAATATGTAAAATTAGTTCGGTATCCGCAACGGATACGGGAAAGTTATCAATAAGCTCAATATTTGCAACGGATACGAGATAGTTAAAAAGGCACTCAGTCATAACAAATTAATAATTGAAAGTGAGTCATATGTACATTGCATATTCAATTTAATAATTAAATGAAAGACTGGAAATGAGTTATTTGAACCGCACTGAATTTGAATTGTGAAATAATGTGCAATATGAGATTTTGTGAACCGCCTCTAAAATTTAAAATGTGAATTGTTATATGTTTTGATATGAGTGAGCCCATCGATGATGGTTAGCTCACTGAGTTTGAAAAACTCATCAAAATTACAATGTGACTTTTCAGGTACGAGAGAGGAGACCTAGTTATTAAGACACTCTAGAAGGAGTATAGTTCTTGCATTTTAGACAATAAAAAATGGCTCAAAAGTTAGTTAGCTATGATTGTGGAGTTTAGTTAGAATCTTTTGTATGGTTCTCATGTCATGTAGAACATGCTGTAAGAGTGGTAAACTCTTATGTATTTTTGATACTGTATATACATGTGTGAATTATGTAGTGAAAAACTATATTGTAAATTATGTTTTATTAATGAAATGTGGGATTGATCTTTAAGATATTGTGTTATTTTATATGATGTCATATAAGTGATTATGACTGCTCTAACATACTACTCCCACAAGGTATGTGCGCGAATATCCTCAGGATGTATAGGTACGTGCTAGGTGGAAGTGGGATGTTATATTTTTGGTATCAGAGCATGGTTTGGCATCTATAGGGACAGATAAAAGCATATAGACATGACATATAGTGTGAAACTCGGATAGTAATCGCTATTATTATTTATTATAGGCCATCCACCATAGATGATCAAGTTGGACAATCAACTGACCTAGAGTTTATAGGAGCCAGTAGAGAGTCTTCTGTACCTTGACCTGATCAAATGCCTCTGACAATCCTGAGAGAAAGGAAATGAGGTATGATAAATTGAAAAAGAAGGGGGCTGTGGACATCTACGAAAGTACAGACCCTATTGAGGCTAAAGGATGGTTAGAGAGAATTGAGAGAATATTCGACCAAATGGACTGCGAGTCTAATGAGAAGTTTAACTGTGTGGTCTCATTAATGTAAGGTCTAACATACCAGTGGTGGAAGATTGTCTCAGACAGTACCACCCAACCTTGCGGATTGAAGTGGGAAGACTTTCTGAAAGTCTTTAGGGAGAATTATATGCTGAAGATCTACCTGGATAGAAAGATGAAAGAGTTCCTAGATCTGAAGTAAGGCAATCTCACAGTGGCAGAATATAAGATAAGATTTAAAGAGTTGATAGGGTATGCAACTACATTGATTCCTACTGAGGAGGAAAAGTGTAAAAGGTTTGAAGATGGGTTGAACATGGAGATAAGGACGAGGTTAGCCATCACTAATTTGGGTAGTTTTATGGAGCTACACATTGCCTCGATCCAAATAGAACAATTATTAAAAGATGGTCAAGGAGAGTGTTAAGTGAATTTTGCAAAACAATCTACTCGTTTTACACTAAAAAAATGCAAGTATTCCGATTGTGACTTGTAGTTAGAAAGCGGATATCGATCCTATAGGGATTGATGCCTAGACACCACTTAATTCAAATCAAACCTTATTTAAGAAACGAACTTGTTTAATGGAAATAATCTGAAAATTTAAATTAAAATTGAAAGACTAACAATGAATAATAGATAATATCAAAATGCAGAAAATTGCAATTTAAGGTTTTAATGACTAGAGATCACTTTCTCCCTATCTTGTCTCCCTCTTATTTTATTCATCAAATTGTGTCTCACCTAATATGTTCAATTGTATCAACTACCCTCTCTCAAGGTGTAATTAATTGTCCTTAATTAAATTAAATGAAGTCAATTAAGCGATCAACCTACCCAGTCACTCCACCAATTTAACTAGTTATTAAGTTATCCTATGGGTGATCAATTAAATTAGCCGAGATCTCTCTTTTAACTAATCAATTAACATGATGATTGTAAGTCTATAGGTAGCCAACTCTCGTTGTACAATCCTACATAAATAACCTAACTCAATCTCTCAATTTATTGTAAGGTATACGAATATAATCAACAATCATCAAAGACAACTTTCATTCAATTCAATAAAATAAGAGTTTAATGAAATAGTTGAAAAGTAATCCCTAAAAATAGTTCAGCCATTCATGGTCTCCATAACATCACCAACACTCAAAAATTCAATCTTACAAAGATTAGAAGAGATGAAAACAACAGAAAATTGAATAAGCAAACTCCCTCTCCTTTTTGCCAAAATCTGGAAATTTTGGTGTTGATGTGCTATTTTCCCAATTATTGTTGATAATCCTTGAATCTCCACCTTCCTCAAGACTCAAAACTTGTATTTTTCACTCAAGGAGGCTCTTCTCTATAGAGGTGTCATGTTCTCCTTCATCTATGGGAGTTTTTTATGTTTTATAGTCCAGAAACCCTAAAGTTTAATTGAACCTCGCATGGTCTCTCGGATAAAATATCCCACGATCATGGGAATTGGCATGATTCCCACGATCGTAGGATCTTACAATAGAATCCTTTTTCTTTTCTTCTCCTCTTTAGTCTCTAGCTCAATCTCCAAGTTGCTCAATCTTCATTCCTACATAAAAATGATCAATTCGTACCCTAAATTAACATCAAACATAATAATGAAGATTAAACTAAACGAAAACATACAAAATAAATCCTAAAAAGCAACAATAATCAACTATTATAAAAGAAACACATGCCAAATACTTAGAAAAATATAGACTAATGCACAACTATCAACTTCCCCACACTTAAAACTTTGCTTGTCCTAAAGAAAAATAAATACAAACAATCAATTCCATCGCTTCATTTTCACAAAGATCAAAGCATACAATCCCTCAAATTTTAGTTAACTCAAATATCAAATTACTACACATATCATGACTACTTTTCCATTAGTGTACATAAGCAAACTCAACACATGGCACCATCACTCAAAGATAAGTATAGATGCAAAATGAATCTTCCTTACGATTTCACTCATTTCTCTTAAGCATTTGATGGCTAGTGTTTTTCTCAAACCTCCTATAGGAAACTACACTACCATAGGCTTGTTAATACACCAATTCTTTTTTACAATGATTTCGTGCATAAATAGATCAAAAAGGCTTGTTTAGGATTGTAATGTGGTAAGGGTTAAGGTGAGTAAAGAGGATAAAGGGTTAGCACAAGCATTCGTAAAGTAAAAAGCGGGTGAAAAGGGATAACAAAACATAACTCCAAGATATACAAATATAATTATGCTAATACTCTGCACTTATATATGCTACTTAATTGTTCTTCCTTTTTCTTTTCTTTTCTTTTTTCTTTTCAACAATTTATTTCATTTTTCTTTCTTTTTCTCAATACATGGAAAATGTTGTGAATAAAATAGCAACTAAATACAATGTGATTCACAGCAGAAGTATCCTCAACTTATCTCATTAAAAATTTTCACAACGATCCTAACTAATGTATTATTTAATACTCAACTAAGCTTATGAATGGGTAGGTTAATGGGGTTTTAGGTTTGAAAATTTTTGGGTATTTTCAAGAAACAAAAGGTTAAGGCTCAATAGGGGTAGTAAGGGGTAATACAAAGGTAGGTCATTTAAGCCAAGGGTTAAACCAAAAAGGGCGTTAATCATCTCTATTAAGCATGCATCCAGTAGACTCAAACTGATTCAAAGCAAGTTCTTAAGGTAATAACCTAAGGAAGCATCACACAACAAAGAAATAGAATGACTATAGATGGAGTCATTTAGGCTCAATCCTCACATTAGCTCAAATGAAAATTCATTATGCATCTCTTCACTACCTTATTGATCAAATGTCAATTTGTGAGTAAACTTATGTAACCAACTACATTTCATCACTCAAAATGGTTCACTTTCTACTCAAATAGCCTACTTTGAGTTCAATTATGCATTCAATCTAATTCCAACTAGCATGACAGAATCGCATGGCAGTACCAATCCTAATGATTCAAGCGCAGTTCCATTGCTTAACATAAAACAACATGATATGCCTAAACATGCATCCTATTTAACATAATGCAAATAGTGATTAACACAATGCAATTGACAACACAAGTGTCGTCTCCCCACACTTAAAGAACACATTGTCCTCAATGTGACAAGGCAACCACAAAATAAAGAAAATGACATCAAACCAAACAAAAATGATAGCAAACTAAACAAAATACATAAAACGAAACAAAAGACATGAAGCCAAACAAAAGACATAAGCACAATTTAAAAGTATAGGGTAAGAAAGGCTTATGGGGATTGCAGTGGGTACGGTGTTGGCTAAAGAACTTCAAAATTATTCCTCTGAAAGAATTTGAGGAATTTTTTCTTCAAGTAGCGCTGCTCCTTGTAGACTTGCTGCATTTGGGTGCCAAGCTCAATGAGTTGTGATGTCATTTGCTGTTAATTAGAGGCCATCTGGTCGAGGATTTGTTGAAATCTATCGACCTCTACTGGTGCACTTGGTTCCTCCTCCATTACTTCTTCTTCTAACTCCGGGACTACTTAGGATGTGGAGGGTCGGGAAGCTACTATATCTTTGCCCCTCCTGTTCTTTACTGCAGTATGCGTCTAAGGATATTCCATATAATGGAACTCCAAAATCTCATAACGCCTCAAATAAGATATGTCAAACATATCGTATTGAGTTGAACGCACATTTTCCATACCAAGGTTGTAAAATAAAGCCAAAGCAGTTACAATATGCGACACGTCAAAATAAGAGCTCTTTTTATTCATAACACTCATTATTGATCGAAAAATCCTAAAAGATGTATTGATTTTTATTTTTCGATCTATGCATTACAGGAAGAAGAGTTCTTTCGCTTAGTATTTATTACTTTCAGTTTTATTAAACACCGTTAAGCACATAAATTTATGCAAAAGTAAATGTTCAACACTATAAATTAAAGTATTCGGTGCATTCCTAGAGTCAAAATTTTCTTCACCTGTTAAAGTTTTCCAGTAGTCATCCAGATAAAAGTCATCATGATCATCTAAAACTTTAGTGTTCAACAAATCGAAAAGTGCATGAATGACATTATAATCCAATTTATAAGCATTGCCAGCTAACATAAACTAGAAAACATCCATTTTAGGGTTATAGCGGACTGTAGTGAAAAACCCTATAGCCATAATAGGGTAAATAGGCACATCACAACGAATGAACCTATTCTAACCTATGTTCGCAGCTAGTCGCTCAATTTTTTGTCTCACTCCTATGGTTTCTGATAATTCAAAATCAAAGTAATGAGAAGTGATTAATTCCTTATCTCTAAGGTCTTGGAAACGCATACCTTCTTCCTTCGAAAAAATAGAGAATAGGGCACAAAAAGCTGCTGCTAAATTGGGCTTGTTTTCTCAGAGACTTGAAGGTGCAATTCATCGGTCAGTTTTTGAGCTGCCATCTTCTTTAGAGCCATTGAAAGATTTAAACCTGCAAAAATAAGAAAGAGAGGGGTGAATTCGTTTTTTAAAGAGAGAGAAAAATCTTACCCAAATCCTTGTATTTTTTAATGCTTAATGCATGAGAAGAGTAAAGAATTGTAAGAATAATGAAAAGAGATAAAGAAAATACCAAGAATCTAAAGGAAGATGAGGGATTTTAGAGAGTAAGAGAGTGGATTTTCGTAGGTTAGAGAGAGAAGGTGTGAAAATTTTAAGAGTAAATGAAAGAAGAAGAGGGGAAGGGAAATTTAAAATTTCCCTTGGATAGGATTCCCACGATCATGTGACACTTGTGTTGTCAATTGTATTGTGTTAATCACTGTTTGCATTCTGTTAAATAGGATGCATGTTTAGGCATATTGTGTTGTTTTGTGTTAAGCAATGGAGCTGCACTTGAATCATTTTGATTGGTATTGCCATGAGAATATGTCATGCTAGTTGGAATTAAATTGAATGCATGCTTTAACTCGGATTAGGCTATTTGAGTAGAAAGTGAACCATGTTGTGTGATGAACAGTAGTTGGTATATAAGCTTACTTACAATTTGACATTTAAGCAATGAGATAATGTAGAGATGCATAATGAATTTTCATTTGAGCCAATGTGAGGATTAAGCCTATATGACTCCATCTATAGTCATTCTATTTCTTTGTTGTGTGATGCTTCCTTAGGTTATTACCTTCAAAACTTGCTTTGAATCAGTTTAAGTCTACTGAATGCATGCTTAATAGAGATGATTAAGGCCCTTTTTGTGTTAACCCTTGGCTTAAATGACCTACCCTTTGATTATCCCTTGCTACCCTATTGAGCCTTAACCTTTTGTTTCTTGAAAATACCCAAAAATTTTAAAACATAAAACCCCATTAACTTAACCATTCATAAGTTTAGTTGAGTATTAAGTAATACATTAGCTGGGATTGTTGTGAATATTTTTACCGAGATGAATTAAAGATACTTCTACCTATGAATTACATTGTATATAGTTTCTATCTTATCCATAGTTTCTTCCATATATTAAGAAAAAGAAAAAAAAAGTTGAAAAGAGAAAAAGAACAAAAAAGAAAAAGGAAGAACAATTAAGCAGCATAAATAAGTGCGGAGTTTTAGCATAATTATAATTGTATATTCTTAGAGTTATGTTTTGTTATCCCTTTTCACCTACTTTTTACTTTACGAATGCTTGTGTTAACCCTTTATCCTCTTTACCCACCTTAACCCTTACCACATTCAACCCTAATTAAGCCCTTTTGATCTATTTATGCATGCAATCATTATAGAGGAGAATTGGTGTATTAGTAAGGCTATGGTAGTATAGTTTCCTACAAGAAGTTTGAGCAAAACACTAACCATCAAACATTTGAGAGAAATGAGTGAAACTGTGAGGAAGATTCGTTTTGAATCTATGCTTATCTTTGAGTGATGGTGCCAATTGTTGAGTTTTCTTATATACACTAATGAAAAAGTAGTCATGATATGTGCAGTAACTTAATACTTGAATTGGCTAAAATTTAAGGGATTGTATGTTTTGATCTTTGTGAAAATGAAGTGATGGAATTGATTAGTTGTATTTATTTTTCTTGAGGACAAGCAAAGATTTAAGTATGGGGAAGTTGATAGTTGTGCATTTGTCTATGTTTTTCTAAGTATTTGGCATGTGTTTCTTGCATAATAGTTGATTATTGTTATATTTTAGGATTCATTTGATCTGTTTTCGTTTAGTTTGATCTTCATTGTTGTTCTTTTATGTTTGATGTTAATTTAGGATAAGAATTGATCATTTTTTAATTAGGCATTAAAATTGAGCAACTTAGAGATTGAGCTAGAGACCAAAGAGGAGGAAAAAAAAGAAGGATTTTGTTATAAGATCCCACGATCATTGGAATCATGCTAATTCCCACGATCGTGGGACATTTTATCCGAGAGACTATAAGGGGTTCAATTAAACTTTAGGGTTTCTGGACTATAAAACATATAAAACCTCTATAGATGAAAGAGAACGTGACACCTCTATAGAGAAGATCCTCCTTGAGTGAAAAATACAAGTTTTGAGTCTTGAGGAAGGTGGAGATTTAAGGATTATCAACAATAATTGGAAAAATAGCACATCAACACCAGAATTTCCAGATTTTAGCAAAACAATCTACTTGCTTTATGCTCAAAAACTGCAAGTATACAGGTCGTGACTTGTAGTTAGAAAGTGTACATCGATCCCAAAGGGATTGATGCCTAGACACTACTTAATTCAAATCAAACTTTGTTTAAGAAACGAAATTGTTTAATGGAAATAATCTGAAAAATTAAACTAAAATTGAAAGACTAACAATGAACAATAGACAATACCAAAATGCAGAAAATTGGAATTCAAGGTTTAATGACTAGAGATCACTTTCTCCCTATCTTTTCTCCCTCTTATTTTATTAATCGAATTGTGTCTTACCTAAGATGTTCAATTGTATTAACTACCCTCTTTCAAGGTGTAATTAATTGTCCCTAATCAAATTAAATGAAGTCAATTAAGTGATCTCTCAACCTACCTAATCACTCCACCAACTTAACTAGTTATTAAGCTATCCTATGGGTGATCAATTAAATTAGACGAGATCTCTCTTCTAACTAATCAATTAACATAATGATTGTAAGTCTTAGGTTGCCAACTCTCGTTGTACAATTCTACACAAATAACCCAACTCAATCCCTCAATTTATTGTAAGGTATACGAATATAATCAACAATCATCAAAGACAACTGTCATTCAATTCAATAAAATAAGAGTTTAACAAAATTGTTCAAAAGTAATCCCTAAAAACAATTCAACCACTCATGGTCTCCATAACATCACCAACACTAAAAAATTCCATCTTACAAAGATTAGAAGAGATGAAAGCAACAAAAAATTGAATAAGAAAACTCCTTCTCTTCTTTACCAAAATATGGAAATTTTGGTGTTAATGTGCTATTTTCCCAATTGTTGTTGATAATCCTTGAATCTTTACCTTCCTCAAAACTCAAAACTTGTATTTTTAACTCAAGTAGGCTCTTCTCTATAGAGGTGTCACGTTCTCCTTCATCTATGGGAGTTTTTTTATGTTTTATAGTCCAAAAACCCTAAAGTTTAATTGAACCTCGTATAGTCTCTCGGATAAAATATCCCACGATCGTGGGAATTGGCATGATTCCCATGATCGTAGGATCTTGTAATAGAATCCTTCTTCTTTTCTTCTCCTCTTTGGTCTCTAGCTCAATCTCCAAGTTGCTTAATCTTCATTCCCACATAAAAATGATCAATTCTTACCTTAAATTAACATCAAACATAAAAGAACAACAATGAAGATCAAACTAAATGAAAACATACAAAATGAATCCTAAAATACAACAATAATCAACTATTATACTAGAAACACATGCCAAATACTTAGAAAAGCATAGTCTAATGCATAACTATCTGAGAGTACAGACAAGATGTAACACCAACATACCCCCTGAAAGAATATATGGATGCCACACAAAATAGTACAAACAAACCAAAGCATTTGAAATCTTCCTTAAAAAACCAATTCGGGCAAACATACATTGTATTGCATTACAAGATGGATTACAAACAAAATACATTATACAAATTGAACTTATCACAAGCATGTCTTAAAACCCAATCCATCGTGTATTATAGCTATTACAAACCTTTCAACACATTCAAACTGTTTCAATTATCATAAACAACTCAAAAAAAACTCAAATATACATTTTGTCAAAACAAATCTCAATCTTCTTTGGCCACTGCAGTTGTCCTTGTCCCAGTCTTTATACCCTTCTATCTAAACCTACACGAGGCA
>JANQAP020005419.1:0-11797 GCA_026874005.2 Erythroxylum coriaceum | reverse complement strand
GTCTAAACCATAATCAAGCAACCAACTTGATTATTCAACTGTGAATCCATTAATTTAGATTCTAATAATATACATGTATCCCATACATCTCTATGTATATATATATATATATTACTTACAAAAGAATCTTGGTACCTTATGACTAGATATATAATGCTCATCAAAACCAAGCTCTTTTATTTTATTAATAATAAATATTTCCATTACAAAACTGTAAGATTAAGGTACATGTAAATACACTTGCTTTCCAGGGCACTATATTTACATAACTCTAACAGAACATACACTAAACATTCAATATAACCACTAATCACATCCTAAACTACCCACAAAACATGATGCAATCTACGACTATCAATGTGAGAGAGCAAAAGAAAAAGTGAAAAGAAGAGAAACAAGGTTGAAGGTCTTGAAAGGAGAGAAGAAGAAGAGGGCTTCCATTGTTGATGGGTTTTGATGGAGATTTGGAGAAACCTTGATCAAACCTAAGTTTTCATCATTTACCCAAAAGTTTGGAGAAAGGAAGTGGTAAGTTTTCTTAACCTAAATTTCTAATTTTTATGGGTTTGTTTTTAATGAGAAGGATGTGTTTAAGATTAGTGGTTTCTTGGTGTTATTTTGGTGTTTCTTTACATAGGATTGATTGAATATAATAAGAGAGGAACATGTAGTAGACTTCTGTCTTCAGTTAGTTTGAACGATCCTATTGTTTTGGCCATAAATTAGCCTACAGACCTCCAAATTAAGTTATGTCAATTGGAGATGAAACCTAAGAAATAATAATAAAAATCTCTAGAAAGAACATAGACCTAATTCTGGATGAATGATATCGAAGTTTGAGACTGAAAATGGTGACCTGATACTGCCCCTTTGTGAAAATAGATTGTGATATTTGGTACATTTCTCATGATTTAGAAGTTGAAATGGCATGATTTTTAATGAAATGGAAACTAGAAACTTAGAGGAATAAATGTCTAGAAGATCTCAAAGCCTAATTTGAACGTTTGCTATATGAAAAATGGGGACCAAGTGGAGGTACGGATTTGGGATATAGGTCATAACCGTGACTCTTCATGCAAGATCATGATATGGTGAATTAAATTGAGTGAGATAGTATTTTGATGAAATTGATAAGTTATAATGGGTAAAATATGGTTTTAAGTGACTTTTGAAGTTTGGAAACAGAGAACAATAGGATAGCTTACGGTAGTAAACAGAAATATGATTAGCATACGTGTTATGTGATTAAATACTAATCTTGAATTCGATTAAATTGAATTTTTAGTTTTAATGTCTTATTTCCGAATTTGGAAATAAATGCCTAAGTGAAATGCGCTTGTGTAGGTAAAGGAAAGGCACAGAATGCATGAGTGTGCTTGGCGATAAAGTTGCTTAATGGTGAGTGCATTTTAAATGTATTTTATGAAAATGATTTCTATTATATCGCGAAGTGAATATGGATTGAGTTTTATATGAATGATGCATTATAAGTGAATATTGCTATTATAACTTTATGTTTTTAGCAATATATGAATTGAAGTTTGAAAGTTAAATCATATATAATTTGAGTTTATATAGACATGATGTTATTGGTTGATAAAAAGGAAATGATTTTTTTAGCTTATGGTATACCGATAGGTTTTATACATATTATTATACCGATGTATAACGATTAACCTAGTACTGGTAAGTGATGTAGAACCATCTTTGTAACTAGTGGTTAACCAATTGCTAGTAAACGATGTAGAACTAGCTACATAACTACCAGTATATAGAGGTTAACTTAGTATAGGTAAGCGATGTAAAACCAACTCCGTAACTAATGCCACTTAATTTGGCTTGAAACTTTTATTAGAAATTTGGAAACTTTACAGGCTGGTAGCCACACAACACCTGCTTTCTTTCATTCCTTTGTAACATTTCTTATCACGATCATATCGTGTTACAATGCGAAAACATTCTCTCATATCTTGGATCACTATCCAAACTCATTTTACTCATTCTTTGCATCTCCAATACGTGCGACCCATTAGGTTCCCGATTATGTTAGCCACTTAAATTAACACTTAATTTAAGCAAGTCATGAGCGGTATCTAGCAACATATTATGACCCTCAATTTACCGAAAGTCAATGTTCTGATTACGAACCCTTCCATCGACAATGTTCCCGATTCATCATTTCACCATCTATACCCCACTTCATTTAGAGTATGGTTAAAGTGTCAACTCCCACTAGATTGACTACGTCATATCTATCCCAAGTGAAGTTAGTTCTTTTCCTAAAGGCTCATTACTCAATTAATATGTCACTGAAGACTATCTTCATGACATTTCCAATCTGGCCAGAGATTGTCGAGTAATGACCTTGATAAGAGGCTATGGGTATCATCTCTTTCTATCAAGAGTGGTGAATCCTTTATTGGCTACTTAATTACCTTCGAATACCTGAAGTTGTACCCAATCACCACCCTTTGAGCAACCTCTGAGAGACAACTAGGAATGGAGTCAAAGTACAGGATTAGTATTCAAGATATCCTTGAGCACCTTAAGTCTAAGGATATTTACACCATTGCTATGATGAGACTATCATTGACACTATAATAGATTATCCATATGATTGTCTCATGGCAGGTCAGCCAATATACTTACTACTCTTAGTAAGCATCCACAAGTTAACTCTAGACAACCCATGCTTATAGCTTATGAGATCCACTACTTAATCCAATCAAGGAGTATAACATGTATAAGTCTGTCTAGATTAATAATGTCCCGTCTCATTAATCCTATGACTAGGGATAATTTAGATACTAATGTAATTACATATGATAGGAATCTCATTATCATGATCTCATCATGATTTCCTTCATACTATGTAATGTATCAAGGACTTCATTAATTTGATTTAAGATCATTATCAATTCATAAAGAACATAGACATCAAATTAACAAAAATGCTTTTTTATTAATCATAAAGATTTGTACAATAATCGACCCAATAAAAAACATTCAATAGTTCAAAGCGTTGATTTATTGGGTCTTTTTTGAAGTTTTAGTCAGGCTACGGGCTGGGTCAGGCCGGCCCATGCTCGGTCTAACTCGACTTATGGTTAGAAAAACCTGAGCCAAAATTGGGCCTGGCCGGGCCAAAATTAACATCCCTAATTTGCCCAATAAATCAACGCTTCTAGTTAAAATCGACCTATTAATAGGCTTGTTTTGCCCAACAACCCTAAATCTAAACGAATTCTGGTTTTTACCATATTAATGGAAGGCGTTAGTTTTAATATTCTACGTGAGGGGTTTCTATTTAGGTCTCATCTAACTAGGATGATCTTGTGTATATATATATATATATAATTACTGTAATTATATGGCATGATATGGACACCCTAATCATATTAGGCTTAAGTCCATAACCATCCATCATGAAAGCCCACTCATACTCCTAACATGCATCCTCTAATGCATAAAATTAAATACATCAAAATTCATTGTGACAAGTTATGGATCCTACATTTTGAAAGTTGATTCAACTCTTGAATCGAATTTCTTCCTAAGTGTTTTCTTAGTTGAATTTAATCTTGTATGTCATTTCAGTTTGGAATTTAATATTAATCAAATTAAATTAAGAAATTAAATAAAAATTAATTCACCTTAAAATTGATTATTTGATGTCAAAATTAAACATTTTAATTTTGTTTCACATGCAATTTCTAGTCTTACTAGAAAATAATGCTCTACATAAATTAATTCAAAATAATTTCCAACATTTCCCAAAATTTTCAGAACATAAAATCATCATTCCATGCATCTCTAGGTTGTTTCAAGGTCATCAAAATAATTTTGGGAATCACCCAAAAATTATCAAGATAATCGAAACACCATTGAGATGCTAAAAATGAAAATTTTGACATCTAAAGTATTTTTTTGGAAATCTAGTTCTAGCAAAATCATTTTTTCATGCTTCATTCATCAAAATAACGTATTTGTATCACATAAAAAAATATCTGTTAAGGTTCGAGAACTGAAACATAAACATACAAAATTATCAAACAAAACAGATCCATCGATTTCTTCAAAACTGACCAGATCTTATTATTGTTTGAAAATTTATCAAAACAATTGTAATAAATTCTGGAAAAGTTCCAGAGGCGTAAACACAATTTAAATATGTTTACATAAAATTTCCAGAATCAAATTCCATGAAAAGCATGTTAAACCTCATCAGTTTAGCCAACCAACATATGTTTAGCAGAAAACAATTTTCCAGCATATTGTTAAAAATTCGACAATAGATATTTCAATCATAATGAAATAAATTTTCAATCACTAAAAACTTATAATAGCATGTAATGAGTAAATCAATGAAAGAAAATTGTGAAAACAAATTTTCGTAATTTAAGTTTGAATTTTCTAAGAACAGACTCACAAGTGTCATAGCCATGCAATCCTATTGCACATGTAATATAAACTACATATAATTGGCACAAGATGACTCTGATACCACTGTTAGGTTTTGATTATGCATCACATGCATCACATTCAGAAAGTACAAAGCAAAAAATAAAAAATCTAAAAAATACATAATCATACATCTGCCATTAGATGTAGTAAAAAAATGAACTTTGATATGTACCTTACTAACTCCTTTGTTCTTCGTTGTCTTCTCCTCTTTGGGTTGTCATAAACCACAATGACCAAAGAAAGACGTATCTAATGATATCCACACTAAGAGAAAAGCCTAAAATCTCTTAGGAAGAATGGTTAGAACACACACATGGTGCTAGCTTTGATGTATGTTCTTGAGAGAATAGTTTAGAGAATAAGTGTGTGTAAGATGAACTCTTCACATTTCTCACTAGTTTTCTTACAATACTATGCATGAAAATGAGTGAGTTTCTACCAAAATTTGACCTCCTCTAACCCCCATCATTAATGGAGGAATAATGGGAATTAAATGGCCATGAATGCCACTTAATTTGGCTTGAAACGTTTGCTGGAAACTTGGAAACTATCCAGGCTGGTAACCATGCAACACTTGCTTTCTTTCATTCCTTTGAAACGTTTCTTACCATGATCATATCGCGTTAAAATATTGAAACATTCTGTCATATCTTGGATCATCATCCAAACCCACTTTACTCATTCTTCGCATCTCCAATGCATATGACCCCTTAGGTTCCCGATTATGTTGGCCACTTGAATTAACACTTAATTCAAGCAAGCCATGAGCAATATCTAGCAACACATCATGACCCCCAGTTGATCAAAAAGTCAGTGGTTTAACTACGAACCCTTCCATAAACAATGATCCCATGCAATTCGTCCTTTCACCATCTATAACCCACTTTGTTTAGAGCATGGTTAAACTCCCACTAGATTGACTACGTCACATCTAGCCCAAGTGATGTTAGTTCTTGTCGCCAAGGCTCATTACTCAATTGGATATGTGATTGAAGACTATCTTCATGATATTTCCACTCCAACCAGAGGTTCTCAAGTAATGACCCTAACAAGAGGTCGTGGGTATCATCTCCTTTTATCAGGAGTGTGAATCCTATATTGGCTTCTCAATTACCTTCGAATACCTCAAGCTATACCTAATCACCACCCTATAAGGAACCTCCGAGAGAAAACGAGGAATGGAGTCAAAGAATATGATTAATATCTAAGATATCCTTAAGCACCTCAATCTAAGTATATTTACACCATTACTATGATGAGACTATCATTGACCCTATAATAGATTATCCATATGATTGTCTCATGTTAGGTCATCCAATGTACTTACTACTCTTAGTAAGCATCCACATGTTAACTCTAAATAACTCATGATTACAATTTTTGAGATCCACTGCTTAATCGAATCAAGGAGTATAACATGTGCTAGTTTGTTCAGATTAATAATGTCCTATTTCATTAATCCTATAACTAGGGATAATTTAGATACTAACATAATTACACATGATAGGAATCTCATTATCATGATCTCATCATGATTTCCTTCATGCTATGTAATGTATAAAGGATTTCATTAATTCGATTTAAGATCATTATCAATTTATGAAGAACATGAACATCAAACTAATGAAAATGCCTTTCTATTAATCATAAGGATTTGTACAATAAGTGCTAAAGGAGATTGCCTTTAGAACATTTTTCTAACAGCATGTGTAAAACATTTTCTAAGTGTATGAGTAGGAAATTTGACATGAGCATAATATGAGATCTCAACTTCTTTCTCAGACTTTAAATTAAGAAAATGAAGGAGGAAATCTTCATTAATTAAGATAAATACCTAAACAACTACTCAAACACTTTAAAATGGATCAAGCATAGCCATAAAGGACAATTATGAGTAATATAACTAAATTGAACAAGGATGAAGATGACAAGTGATGTAAAGCTCTATCCCATTATGATTGGTAGTTTATCTTATTGCAAGTATGCCAAATATTATGTTTATTGTATGTGTTTATGCTAAATTTCAATCGAGTCCTAGGGAGTCCCATCTTATAGCCATTAAGCATATAGTTAGATACTTATATGGTACTATATCCTTAGGACTTTGGTATCCTAAAGATATAATTTTTATTTGGTTGGATATTTTAATGTCGATTATGATGGTAGTCTTCCAGATATGACAAGTATATTAGATGTTTCTCAACTTTTTAGCTGCCTTATTAATTATAAAAGTTGAGTATGTTACAACTTATAGTTGTTATGCATAAATTATATGGCTTAGACAACAATTTAGAGACTATAGCTTAGATCTCTTAAAATACCAATTAAGAGTGATAACAATAATGCCAATTGCCTCACAAAAAACCCAACTTAACACTTTAGAACTACGCACAGAGAAATTAAATATTATTTTATTACAAATTAAGTACCAAATAGGGGATATTAAGCTAGAATTTGTTGATATATTACATTGATTGCCTAATATATTCGCTAAAACAATGATTAAGGATATAATTTGCACAATTATAAGAGAATTGGACATCATTTATGGGATTTCCATTTGATAAGGATCTTTATAGGTGCTTAAATTTAAATTTGATTGTCATTTATTTGATATAATATATGCTTTAGTGTTTTAATATTAACTTACTAGAATTTTTGATAATTAAATCTTTTTTATTTTTTCAAAAATGGAGAGGGAAAGTTAGTGATATTAGATTTGGGGGCAGTAATTAATGTCAGTGTTATCTTAACAAATTTATTGATATTTAGTTTTAGGGGAGTGATTAAATTTTAATGTTATCTTGGCAATCCTTGTATAAAAGTTGATTTGTGATTAAAATTAATTTAATAGTAGTTTTTTATGATGCATGAATTTAAATGGAGCTAATTATTTATACCATTTATGTTCAATTTTATCATTGGTTATCGAATAGCATAAAATATTTTATCATCATAAAAAAGGAAGAGATTGTTAAACCAAGGGAGGTTACAATCCATTTTTTGATGATATTAAAACATAAATACAAATAATGAGTTTTATTTTTTTTGAAAGCAATAGTGGTTTTACAAAAATCAAAATATATCTTATGAAGACATTAGAGAAAAGTTGGAGTACAACTCATTCAAGTGAAGACAAAAATCAAAACCAAGGAAGAACAAGGAATAAAAAAGTTATAAATGAATATTTAATGTTTCTTGTATTAATATTTTAGAGGCTCATCATACATAAGCACATCACTAGTTTAATTTATTACGTGAGTCTTTTCAATCATCAAGAGGAATTAATGTTTTGATCTTAAAGAAAATGCTTTTGATCCTTAAAACATTCTTTAGGGGAAAATTTTAAGAAGTGTTTTTGAGTCAAATTTTCATTTAAAAGATTAATTATGAACATTTTAAGATGTTAAAATAATGATTTTAGGTGAATTCGTTGATTTATATAGATTAGCATTTAATCAATATAGAAAAGTTGTTAAATATATGCAAAACTATGTAACAAACACATTGGTTAATCAATGTATTTTTTTTGTTTAACCAATATCTTACTAGGATGCATGTTGGTTGGCCAATATACAAGATTGGTATCAGTGCTCTAACGACTAGTACATTGGTCAACCGATGTGTAATAATAGTTGATCAATGAAAAAAAATAGTTGTTAACAATGGCTAGTTTGTATCCTAAACCCTACAATTACATGGTTTTTATAGGTTTAAACATGGGAAAACATTTTCCTTATCCTATAGAGGCAGGTTGTAATTAATTATCTCTACCTAAATAGCTTATACAATTATTGGATCTCCTTTATTACTTTACCAAAGGGTGTTATGAAGGAAATTGGTAGGGTTATATAAGATTTTCTCTAGAATAGCTCTAATAAGAAACCAAAGATCCTTAAGATCAAGCGGAGCTTAGTATACCAAACTAAGAAGAATTGAGGCCTAGGCATCACTTCAAAACTATAAGCAAACTTACGCTTATCAAATAACTATGTCTTACAAGTGAAAACTTATGAGTGAGATGGATCTAAAAATATGTTTTAAAAGGTTTACGCATATGGAATCTTAAGTGATCCCCTAGCCTATCTAAAATCATAAAGATGAGGGAACTAGTTTATCCATTTATAAAGCATAAAATTGGTGATGGATGCAATACCTTCTATTGGTTTGATTACTAGCACCTTACTGGTCTAGTTATTGATCAAAGGCAACTCCAGTCCTTAAGGTCCATCATCCCTGTTAATACAAGGATACGCAATTTCATTAGGAAAAATTCATGGTTTTGAACATTTCATACTATTAGATATATGGAGACATTCTTCTCCAATCTACTAGCTTCTCCCCTAACACTGTTCTTCAAGATAAAGTCATTTAGATAATGGATAATTATGGAAAATTCACTATTAAGTCCTGTAAGAATTTGTTTAAAGAAGCTTATATCATAATTTTAAATCATAAGCTAATATGGGATCCTACCTCCTTCCCTATCCTTCATCATTTGGCTTGTCTCATGTTAGAGACTTGACATTAAAGACTCCATTAAGTATTCTCTACCTGATTTATACCATGTATGATACTGATTACTACTAAAAAAACCTTTGACCATTTATTTTTTTTTTGTAGTTTTTCAACTCACTTATAAAACAACATTCTCACACTATTTAGCCTCACCTACTTTAGTACATCTATCTTAGACCTTGGAGTGGATTCTTTGCATTTAATTTAAAACTATGGGTTACAAGAAACTTTTCAAAGCATTGCGTGGAGTATTGATCTACTATATATATAGGGAAAGAACTAACTACTTGTTTGCTATAAGATTTGTGGATATGGAAAACTATTTAGGCAAGATGCTCAATTACATAGATTCACTATTATAGTCACACTTTTTAGTCCTCAATTCCCTCTTTAATTTGCCAATGTTACACCTAGACTAATATGGATATGTTGTTCTATTATAGCTTTAATGACTACACTTACCAAAGATTTTTTTATTTTTGTCATTTATCTTGTTTAATAAAGTTTGATTGTATTTATACTTACTTATTTCCATTTCAATGCATTTACTTAACTTTTGAAAAAAAAATTTTAGGAGTCACGTATTTTTAAGAGTTCTTAAAAGTATTTTGAACATTTATTGTTGTATTTTAAAGTGAGTGAGTCTTTGAAGTTATTATAGTGATTAAGCAAGGTCTTATAAGTTCCCAATTCTTTTGTGAATGGAGTTGCTCTAAATTTTAGAAAAAAGTTATTTTTGATTGAAAAATGAATGTACTATTATAAATTAAGCTAAAAGGTTAAACATAGTACAATAATAACATAAACATGACCTGTAGAAGGTCTAGGTCTAAGATAATGATAGTTAAAACAAGAATACTGTATAGAATATTAAGAAATGTAGCTATTTTTTTTTTACTTCTTTCAAGTTCGATAAATTCCAGTTATGCTTCATTTATGACCTAGCTCCCACATAGATCTTATTGGCTAGGAGAATTTCCATAATCCAATGGATTATTCTAGTTATAATTTCATACTTATCCGAGTAGATGCCCTTATGCAACCTACTATTAATTTCATTATAAAGAGCATAAATACTATATATGAGTATGTTATTAGAAAGAAACCATCCTACCCTATACCTTTAATTCTATAATTGGCCTATTTGATAACGGTAGGCCACTTTCTCTCACTGCAATAGAGCTCTAAAATCTATTGAATTATGGACCACAAACACTTGAAAATGAGGTGAGCATTTGATTTAGGAACTTATTGAAAAAATTCAAGGGGTTTAAAATGTCATAACATTGACCTTTTATCTCAACCTTGTCTTACAACTAACCAACTAGTAAAGGCAACCTTAGGAATTAAGGTTTTATCCCAAAGTAAATCATACTAGCAAAAACCTTATAAGATTGAGACTTGAATAGTTCTATGTACAATTTGTTAGTGAATTTGTAATTTGTATTCCTCAACTAAAAAAACTGAGTTGCTTTATGTTGATTAGGTTGATAAACAGATGGGTTCGCTACAATAGAAATTGATCCCTTGAAATTATAGCTCTAGTTCTTACCGTAAATAATGTCCTTGACCTTAAGATATAGGGGAATAATAAGCCTAGAGCATTTAACTCCTAACTAAGGTGTAAAGGACCTAGATTGCGCAATTATCAAATTAGAACCAAGTTTGCTAATGATTCCTCATCTTACTAAAAGTGATATTTGTTAATTTTTAAATATTGAAAATTGATCTTAATTAAGTATTATTCATGAATCCATTTGGTCTAAATAACTTCTTTATCAATGAATAGTCTCTAAATTCTTTTGGTAACGCAATATGAGTTTGTGACATTGATTGAAACAATCCCCAATTCTCCCTTATATTTTATACTGCACAAGTCTTGCCATTTAATCTTAGCTTCTTTAGAATTATCCACCACCCCTATATATAGATAGTTTTTGAATAGCTTTTCCACTTCTTTAAGCCACTTTCTTAAAAGAAATAGGTGTGAGCTCCAATAAACGTGGATTTTCTTTAATATGCAATCAATGGTAGCCTACTAGCATTTGAGATGAATCTACTTTGTCAGGGAACAATTTTATATCTTATTATGTTGGACCCCGAACTTTTCTTGAAAATTCTAACCATTAAAATGAGAAATTGTTGGTGACTAGGCATGCGCAAAGAAAAAAAAGAATTCATGAATTAGAAACTATAGACAAGGTTAAGGTAGTGAATGTAGTAAATTGATGATGAATGGGTATATATGTGTATGTTCTGTTATTAATGTTCATGATCCATCATGGACTATAATTTTTATGGATGATATTGAGTTGAAATGAAGTTTAGAATGAGGAGTAAATGAAGTAGAAAAGTTGATCTTTGTACAAGTTATGTTAGGTGTAAAATCTGGAAAGTTTGAAGATTTTTTACTAAAAATTTTTCATTGAGTATTAATCCGCTTCGTCTTTCGGTTTTACCCTTGGAGGTTGAATCAAAAATTGAATTCTAAGGATTGCAATATAGAATGCAACCTCGGGTCGTCTCACTTAATTGGAACCTAATGCAATGGATCTAAGCTAGCTTAAAGGTCAGGAAATGCAACTAAATTAGTTAGGAAGGGAGTTTTGGTTCTTTGGAGAACTAACAAAATTAAACTAATTGAAAGGGAAGTGTGTAAGAAAATAGTTTTGGATTTTTGGGAATAAGAAATCAAAGGTTAAAACAATGATCAAATATGATAAAATCCTCTTGAAAACTGAGCTTTGGCTATCATAGTTCAAAATAAATCTTTGTGGGAGTAAAAATCACTAAGTTTCCAAATGATAAACCTTAA
>JANQAP020005408.1:0-11797 GCA_026874005.2 Erythroxylum coriaceum | reverse complement strand
CTGTGGAAACAATTGTGATGCGAAGTGTAGCCATTACTGCTACTCATTCAGCTCTGGAATTATAATACTAATACACTTGTATTACAAAAAATGTATCACTGTTGTTTTATGTTAATCAGCTTGTTTTTCAGTTATAATTATAATAACACTCGGCCCGAGGCCATACGTAATAGCTGATCTTGTTTTTAAATTTCTTTTAATTACACATTCCAAAACTTAACAAGGGCTTTAATCCTATTTTAATAGGTTAATTTAAAATTTACTCCTGTATTAAATTTTTGTTATTAATTCCAAAAGTCCCAAAGATGTGTTAGAGGAAATAAGGTATTAAGTTATAATGAAAAAAAAATCAAAACTCATTAAACGTGAAAAATAAATTGTGACAATGGACAAATTTGACTTTAAATAGTATCAATTGGTTTCAAGAATTAATTAAATTCTTACAAGTTGCATGTTGAATTTTAGTTTTGGGTATGATCAAATATCTTTGTAAAATCTTGTTAATTTATTTTAGAAGGGCAAGTATAAGAAAGGGGTAAAAGACAAAAAATATTCCCAGACTTTGAAAAAACTTAAAATAAACTGTTAAATTTAGAATTCTTGAAAAATCCTTGTATTTTAAAATTTTCTCAAAAAATTTTTTGTATTGACTTCCATAACGCGAATTCTTATATAACAAATTTGTTTCATATGGACCATTAATTTTTAAATGACTAAACTCTCAATTGTTAACCTAAAATTTGATCTGATCGTATTAATCTAACTCACTCCTTTCCTCTTAACCCACCAAAATCATTACAACTAACCTAAATAATTCCTAAATCTATTTAACCTAATTTCCATAAATTATTTCATCATCTTACTTTCAATCATCCTTAAATAGCACAAGCAATAGAAGAGGGTTGCAGAGAAGCATAAGATAAAGGCAAGTAAGCGTGGGAAGTAGAAGCGATAGAGAGAGCCATAACCAAGCCTATTCATCGATATCATCATCTTCTTATTGTAGCAATGAAAGGAATGTGAGATTTATGTCAAATTACTTCCAACTTGCTTCCTATTTCACAACTTGCTTCCCAAAATTTGCATTTTTACAACTTGATTCCTACGCATTTGTTTGGCACATTATTACTATATCTTAATCAAGCAATGTCAACTGGATATTGTTGAGATGTCAAGTGTGAGTAAGAATCTTACATTAGAAAGAGATGGAACTAATGAAAGACATATAAGTGAAAAGCACCTATAAACTTAATGTCTTAAAGTTTTGGGTTGAAGTGTAGTGTCAAGACCCACGAGTATATTTCCTCACTAGGCCTGTGATGTAGATCTCCCATGAAAGTGGGCTCCCCAAATCTAACAGATATAGAATGTGTATTGCATGTCTTAAGCTTTACTAACCTTTAAGAACAACTTCTTTGCCTCATTTGCTATCTGTAGCATGCTTTCATATAATCTCTTTTGCACGGCTATAGAGGTTTATTCCCTTCGCCTTCTCCATTTCAGCCCCTTTTTCAGTTTTTATCTTCTCCAATTCAACCTGTTTCACTTTTTCTTCAATTACTTAACCATAACAAAATGTTTCGAGCTATTGCTAGTTACTTCACGTAGGTTTGTATTAGAAGAATAGGCTTTGTATCAAATAGTATGCACATGAAGATATGGGAATTAAGACTTAGATTTGAGATATTTTGTTACAGTGAGAATTAAAAATTTCAAAATAAGTGATATTCAAAATGAAAGGCTGAAGGAAGATGATAGAGACAAACAAAAATTCCTATTGTTTGATTATGATAAGGTTTTTGTGGCTTTAATATATTTTTCAGCTTTACTATCTAATATGATTTAGTAGTTATGGATTTTCGCACTTTATAATTTTTGAGTTAATCCTAACTTTTAACTTATGAATCCAAAGCCAGTTACAGTGCCATAACTTAATCTAAACCAATGACCAATAGTAATTGTCCTCATACTTGTCCTTCAAATGATAGCTATCGAAATATATTACGAGCCTACAATTAACCAAGAAATCATTCTTACAAAATTACCTAAGCATTTTTACGTGGAATCAAAATTATGACCTGGATACTTGATTATAAAAAGATTACATATGGGTTACACTTCAATATAGCTAAACCATAGCTCCTCAACTTCTTAAATTGCTACTCCTCTTCATCCACCAGTAGTTCTAATGCAATTCTTCTCCTTATATGCTTCTCATCAATAATCTTAAAATTAAAGTCTTTTAAAAAGGAACCTTTATACCCAATAATATCCCATGTATGACAATGTCTAAAAATATGAGAGGTATTTCATTACAATCCAAATTGCCTTACAATTTTTGTTTTGGTATTTTTAATCACACCCATGGTTGGATTGAAATATCTTTTGAAATGTAGTTTTATGTTATAATGGAGGCATGTATTCTCTACCCACAACCTTTTTTACAAACAATAGTTACTCTTCATTTCTCATTCTTGACATATATATATAATAAAAACCCTTCTTAATAGCAGACTAGACTAGAGCTTTTCTAAATGGATTCACTACATCAAATAAAATACTAACCTTTAAATCAATTGACCTCATCATATCATTATCTATTTTAAATTCTATAAACTTAGGCCTTTCTCTCCCATCTTTATCTTAACTATCATCCATACTTCTAAGCTCATTAGAATCTTTATATTATGAATCTATCTACATATATGGAATATAATTTGTTGGGACATTTTATACATTGCTATAAAAAAAACTAATTAACTGCTTTGGTAGCCTCTTCACCAACCAACTCATTAGAATTGTCCTTAAAATCAAATAAACTAGAATAATAAAAGTTACTAACTTTTTCTTTATCACCCTCGTATGTTAGATCATTAAATTCATTATTATGTGCATCAATAATGACAGGTTGTTTACCCTCCCTATAAGCAGATTATTGACCTTCTAAAACATCACAAGCACCTTATTCACCTTCTCTAACAAATCAAACCTTTATACCACGTACTCCAGAAGTAGTGTGATCACCCTCTATAACCACACAATCAACTTGTTCACCCACTTCATAGCATCTTTTGTTATATCAACAAGGGATATTCAATTCTATGAAAGGTTACCTTTATAATCTTATAGTTTTCTTTTCAATTAATTAATCATATCGAAATGAGAGTCTCACTTCTCAAGTCTAAAGTCATCCTCAAAATACTCCTATGAAAATTTATAACTAAAACATTGAATATCTCAATAGCCCAAGTCTCTTCTTGTGTATATGAATTGTAGCATTGTCAAATGACTCATCTTTACTCTAAAATTATACATTTTCCTCATTCACAGTATACTATAGGAATAAATTTGAAGGTCCCACCATGTCAAAATCAAAACTTAATTATGTGGCTGTCAAATAAAAAAGATAAACAAAAAGACATAAATAAGTTTTGAAAAATAAACATTGAGACTATAGTAGTAAGATTGTAAACACACTTTTTCTTTTTCTTTTTTCTAAGCTTTGAAACATGACATTAATGCTTCATGCTCAAAAGGACATCTACCAAGGGAAAAACCCACTAGTAAACAAATATTGCCTAAGCAAAACTAATTGCGACCTGAATGTTTAAATAAAGAGGCAAATAAATTTGTGTATAAAACTATGAGGCAAGAATTTTATAGAAAAGGAAAGCAAGTAGCGTCAATTTTGTCCACTTATATAACAATAACTAATGAAATTGATTTAAAAAAAAAGGAAGAACAAACATCGATCATATGTTTATCAAACTTATTGATAAATCCTAAATTTTTCTTTTTATATTTCAAAAAGCCTTTAAAAAAGGGCCAATATCTGGAGCTAACAAAAGTATCTTTAGAAAGATGCACTTTAAGATATTGAAACATATCAAACTTGTGACAGAAAAATGAAGAGAAAAATCTAAACAAACTTAATAAAAATACATTATTAGAATATGAAGAAGAAGGTAAAGAAGAAACAACCCAGGCATATATCGAAAAAATGGAAGAAAGAAAATATGAATATTGCGTTCGTTAAAACTTTTTATAGGCTCAATATCCAATTGAGAAAGGAAAACATATATACTTCTTTTTCTCATGGTTCCAAATTAGGATGCAATAGGTCATTTTACTTTGCTTTATCTCCCTATTCTTACATAATTTACATTGACTAAATAACATTTATGAATATTTCTAAAATTTACCTTTTGTGCTTACAAGATAAAGCTGTGTCTAGATATATAGAGAATAATAAGTTCAACCTTGGTTTTGATATTATTCTTTGAGTCAATAAATGTTGCTTTTGAGATGATGTAAGTAACATCTTTGAATGGTTGATAATTCTTTATAATTTTTTGCTATGACATTTCACATCCTAAATGTCATTTTCCTCTACAAGGCTTACTAGTTAGTGGTTTTCAATTACTTAAAATATGGATTTATCAGTCCATTAGGAATAGTTTAAATTGTCAAAGGTTCAATTTTACACAATGATCTTGAGGTCAAGAATAAACAAGAATAAAGTTAAAATCACATCAATAAAGCAACTAATAACAAACTCGAATGAAAGTGATAAAATTTATGTGAAATCAATAACTTTTACCTTCCTTACTGGAACTCTTTGAACAATATGAGGAAAGTTTTTGAAGCCTAATAACTTAGTATGACTAGAGGAAACACAAATGGATTTAATGAGGAAAGTGTTTTCTTACTAAAGAGGTAGCTACTTAGTACCATAACTTGGCAACACTCAAAGGAAAGGAGAAAAGAACAACAAACAAAACATTACAATAGTAACCCACAAGTTTGATAGTTTTTGAAACATAACTTTCAATAGTTTTTGAACTTTGCCTTCCCCTATCTTTATTTATGCAATCAAATGAAGGGCATTCTTTAGTTGGAAAGGGAAGGAAATTTATATATATCTAATTTATTGGATTTTCAGAAAAGGGGCATATTAAGTTAAAAGGGCCAGGTAGGGGCTTTAGGTTAACAATTAAGGTCCATGTCACCTAAAAGTAATTGGTCCATATGGACCAAATTTTTCATGTAAGAATTTTTGTTAATTTTTTAACGAAATTCAACTTTAGCAAGTTTTGTGAAAAAGTTCAAATTACAATTTTTTTTAAGAATTTGGTTATTTTAAAAGTATGTCAAACTAGAAGGGTAGTTTTTATTTTTCACCCCATAAGATAATAAAAATAAGTAGGCCCTATATGTTGATTTATTTGGTGGTGCTCTTTAACAAGCCAAAAAGAAGCATTTAAAGAGCATAGCAAGCCACATTGAAGTAAGTATTTACAATGAATAAACTAAACTCATTGCGATATTTTTAAGAACATAGTTTTGTGTTTTCGCAGTTGACGACTTAAGAAGCTATTCTGTGAAACCATTGTATTAGGCACCAAATAATATAGAATCTTTTCTTTACAAAATGTTGGTTTATTCCCTACCACCAATCATTTTATTGTAGTTTCGTAACATAATTATTTGAAGGAATTTTTTTATCTTAATAATATTCATATGCATATGATAAAGTCTATGGAATTAAAATATATATTGTAAATAAAATTTTGAGATTCATTTATTCCTATTCATTGTTCTATTAAGACTGAAAAATTAACAAAATAAAAAAAAATTATTTGAAGCATTAATAGAACGTACAAAGATTATCACATTTTATGTTTCTTCTTAAGAAGGAAGTAGTCGATCTCATAGATTAAAGTATGGAGATACTTAAACAAATATGTGGGTGCTTATTACAAAAACAAGTTCACTAAAATGACCCCCCATATGAGAAATCTATTTGGAATATTACTTGTATATCTATAGAAGTTTTCATTATGATGATTATGTAATGATCCTTCGACTTGAGATCACTAAAGTATCTCATATGGGGATTGTTATGTTTTGATACTACTTATGACCTATTCTAGTCAAGAGTAGCTCAGTTGATAGTCATTAGATATAGCATGAACCATATGGAGGTAGTTGAATGGTCAATATAGGACTCATCACCCTAAAGTGATTAGGGAGAATGTTCCATTATTGTCGATTTGTATTGATTTGAGAAATCCTTGTCTAACATAGTTTTAAAATGTTGTTAATTGAATTAATTGCTAATAGTAGAAAACTAATATGATTAGACACAAATAGAGTAGACATTCTAATAAAAATATTATATAATGAAAGGAATGAATTATACAAAAAAATTCTGCACGAAAAAATTAGTCAAAACTATATTGACATTCTTGAATATTTATGTGGTCATGATGCATTGCTATATGTTAATCTTGATCTATAAAATATAAATTATTTAATTAGGTAACTAAAGATAAGTTAAAGAAGTTTAATTTTTCTAATCCTAAATATGATTTAGGGTTATAATTTATATCCATTACTAACATATATGAGAACCTAATGGGTCACACACAAAGAATAGGTTGTAGAGAGATCATGTGTTTTAATTAAGTTGAATTTGATTGTAAAGTTGAGAATTTTATGGTTAAATATGAGATATTTAATAAATAAAAACCAATATGAGATATTGGATCTTATTTGGACCCAATTAGTATTTAATTAGAATTAATTGTAACTCATAATTAAAGTTTAATTGAAATTAGAGCTTTATTTCAATTAAGTTTAATTAAAATTAGAGCTTGTCCAAGTCTTATTATAAATAGATTTAAGCTCTAAAGGAGCTAACACTTCTTGCATAACCCTCTTTATAAAAGTTATAAAGTTCTCTCAACATGCTATGTAGATACTATTAGAGGTTGGACACTTATGTGGTTACAGTGGTTGAGGTTAGCTGATTTTAGAAATAGTTCAAGAGAAACGACACACTACAACAAAAAGTACTTTAGGCAACACTATATTTGTAACATTTAAAATATGTTGTTTAAAAGTATTAGATAGTTAACTGACTTTATTTTAACCCAATATTTAATGCATTCTTGCTTGATATTTTATACTTTTGTTGTATATTTAGTACTTGATTCGCTTCAAGTGTGTTTACAGGTGATACTTGCTTCATGGACTTAAAGGAGAGGAATTCGAGCCAAAATTTGACACAAAACCAAAAATCAACAATTTGGAAAGAGTGCATGATAGTGCACTTTTGCACACCCGTGCACTTTCTTGATACTCGGCAAATTTTAGGTTCTGTACGGTCGCTTGCACGGTCATGCACACGACTGTGCAAGATCAGAATCTGCTGAGTATTGCGAAAGTGCATCAATGTGCAAAAGTGCACAACTGTACACTCCTTCAAGATTGTTAATTTTTTGTTTTATGCAACATTTTTGCCGAATTCCTCTCCTTTAAGTCCATGAAGGCAAGTATCACCTGTAAACACACTTGAAGTGAATCAAACATTAAATATACAACAAAAGTATAAAATATCAAGCAAGAATACATTGAATATGGGGTAAAAATATAGTCAATTAACCATTTATCAAATATCCCCATATGTAAGTTTTTGTTTGTCCTCTAACAAACTATAATCAAAATTATAAATTTACAACATCAATCCATCATCAATCTCAACCTTTCCATTTATACTATACATCATCATATCCTATTGAATCAAATTAACATGCAATTAGAATCAAGTTATCATAAAATTAACTTCCTAGGTAATATTAATAATAATCACATCAATAATCACATTGAAATAAGAAGCATACATCTTTTACACCCTCGCTAAGATTTCACTCAATGCGCTTAAATGTTTAGGGTGAAAAGTGTCAAGAATCTTAATCAATGCATAGCAAGATCCTTACCATAGGCTTGCAGTAAAATCACATCTCCACCATTTATGTACAAACTAGAAACAAAAGTCAAAAAGTTTTTATGTAGGTTGTAATAGGGTTTTAGTACGGTATGATTGGGATAATAAAAGGAATTAAATTGAAGGAAACATACTCAAAGAAACATTACAAGACTTGTTTACAAAACACACATAGGTCCTTTCAATGTAACCCTATTAGTACCATAAATTTATTCTTATTTTATTCTTTTTCTTTCTCTTTTTGTCATTTTTTCTATAATAATCATTTAGTACCACATTTCAATAGATATTGGACCTTTCATAAATTTCAAGTCTTATTAAATAAATAAAGTAAATAGCCTTCAAGGTTCAAAATAATAAACATGTCTTTAAAGAAAAATCATATTAAGGTTAATATGTTGGTTTAATCAACAAAAAAGGCTAAGGCTCAACTTGGTTAATCCTAAAGTTAAAATTTAAAGGTATGGTAATTTCAAGGAAAAAGGCTTAAACAAGTTGGTTATTCTCATTGCCTTTATCATGTTAATGCTTTTAATTTTTACAAATATGGTCTCAACATGTATAATAAAGCAACTTCTAGAATTATCCTCCTATGCACTCATAACACACATGAAAGAATAACAAGAGCTTTAAAAATTTTGAAAATTTGCTCTTTAGGCTCAAAAGCTCACGGAAAAGATAGGTATATGTGTGTAAATAATATGAAAACTTCATTCAATTTGAATATTTCAATGATTACGAAAAATATGACTTAGAAAATTAATTTCATTTTAACCATCATCTTTTTGCACAACAATTCAAATCAATATTCAATAACAACATATAGTATTCATAGACAAATCTCAATTAATTCAAGACATCAGTTAAGAAAGTTTATAATCAAAATTATAATAACCTTGAAGAATTCAGTTAAAAATTTACTCAACCCATCCCTATAGTTAAATTTGGACATTTTCCTCAATATACATAATACAATTAAATATGCAAGTGAGAGGGTTGTTTGATACTTTCTTAATTATGGCGATTTCTTAAGTTGATCCATCCAATGGTAATTTATCCTTGCAAAAATAAAAGAAAAAGAAAAGATAAAAAGAAATAAAAATAAGTCAATTGAAAACAAACCATAAATAATTAACGAAAAGAAGATTAAAAATATACTCAAAAGATAAACCATAAACTAATTGAAAACAAGCAATAATAAAAATAAAATAAAAACAAAAAAGTAATATAACAAAAGAAAATTCTGAATCTTGGGCTGCCTCCTAAGCAACGCTTGGTTAACATCTTTAGCTCAACGTACTTCTTTCACTCAAGGTGGTTCAAATGAATCATGTGATTGTAGATTAACTATAAGTTTCATGACTTGTAAATAAGCTACCTTTTTGTGCTTCTTGCCACCTTTCTTCCTTGGTTTATTGTTTCGATTATTCTTTTGAAATTGTGGTTTCTCCAGTGAGTCCTTGTGAGTGGAATCTTATGAAACTTCTTCACACGATTCCTTTATTTTGATAACGTTCACAAATTTAAAGGGATTTCTCCTACCATCAAACACTTTAAATGAAACCCTCTCGTCCCCCCACACTGAGGTTTAATTCGTCTCCATCAACGTCTATAAGAGACTTGGTGATCACTAAGAATGGTTGTCCTAAGCCAATAGGTATTTCTATATCCTTGTTTATGTCCAAGATGGTGAAATCATTCGGAGGTGAATTTGTCTACTTTAACTGACACATCCTTAATTATGTCTTAGGATGGTGGAGTGATCTGTCATCCATTTGCACACACATCCTAGTTGGTGTTAATTCACCTAATTTCATCTTCCTATTCAAAGTGTAGGGCATCAAATTAATGCCCACTCTTAAGTCCGCAAAAGCCTTATCGAATTTGACACTACCAATAGTACAAGGAATATAAATATGCCCTGGGTCAACTTGCTTCTATAGTAGTGTTGCCACTTTGTTGGAGCCCTTCTTGCTTGATTCTTCCTTCTCCAACTTCTTCGGTTTCTCTCTATTTGACGATATCTCTTCCAGTCATTCTGAGCTTTTTGGTTTATGTAGGAGAAGTTTATTATAAGGAAACTCTTCTATGAGTTTCTTCAACAGACCAATGATATAGTCTAACTCGTCTTCCATTTCTTTTCTCTTGGTTTACACAGGGTTTGGAATAGAAGGTTGAGATTCCTTGACTTGCTTTAGAGTAGGTTCATTAATAGTTTCAGAGTGACCCTCATTAGTTAACTGTTCATCTTCTTCCTTACAGAGTTTCTTTGCACTAGACTAGGTGATTTCCATCATCCTTTCCCTCAGATTTGTCTCAGTAATGCGTGACAAACTTCCTTTAAGTCTCTTTGCCACTAATTTGGCCAGTTGATTAAATTTTATTTCTAAGTTTTTAATGGATGCTTTTGTCTACTGATGTTTCACCTTTGAATCTTGAATGAATTCCAATATCAGCTCATCCATCCTCGATTTCCTTGGTTGTGATGTTTGTGTTTGAAATCTCGATGGAGGGTTATTCCTTTATTGTCCTTAATTACTCCACGAGATGGTAAGGTGGTTTCTCCATCTAGGGTTGTATGTGTTACTGTAGGGATTATTTTGGGGTCTTGAAGTATTCCCCAAATAATTTATATGTTTGGGTTAATCAGATTGACAAATCTTGTCTTAGGTGATCTAACCCACATGACTCGCATTGCATCACTCTTCCTTGTAGAGCCATAGTAATGTTGTCTGTCTTCTTACTCAGGGCTTCCACTTGACTAGCAAGTCTTATCATTGTGTCTACTTCATACACTCCAAATGGCCTATTGGTGGTTGGTGCTTTAGCTGAGCACCATTAGTAGTTATTCATGGCCATGTCCGCAATCAACTCTTGAGCTCCTTCAAGTGTCTTGTTATTTAGTTTCCCTCCAGCTGCTGCATCAATTGACTACCTTGTGTTCTAAGTTATCCTGTTATAAAAAGTTTGGATTTGCATCCACAGAAGTAATTCATGATGTAGGCATTGTCAAAACATCTCCTTGAATCTCTCCCAAGTGTCATACAACAATTCTCCTTCATTTTGGGAGTACGAAGAGATGTCGTTCCTTAACTTCTCATTCTTCATAGGACAAAAATATTTTATGAGAAAATTTTTCACCATTTAATCCCAAGTGGTCAGTGACGAACGTGGCATCGAGTTTAGCCACTACTTAGCTTTTCCTCTCAAAGAGAAAGGGAATAAACACAAAATATGCGTGAATTATGGTTATTAGATAATATGTAGTAATTATGGTTGTTTGATAAAAATAAAAAACTTGATTGACTTATTTCGTGATAGTCAATATTGTAATAAACCACAAGTGTATGATATAGCTTTAGCTAGCGCAAGACGATCCTACGAAGACTATGAACACTAGTACTTACCCTTCCTCTATTATCTAGCCTAAAGATTTATTTTAGATTTTTAATAAAAAGAAAATAAAAACTAAAACAATTAAAGAAATAGGAAACAATAATGAATGCAGAGACAGTGGAACTCATTTATGACACTATCGCTATCAAAAATTAGTAACTAGGTTTTAATCCCCTTAAACCCTTAATTTATTTATCTTTCATCATGAAATTGTTTTGTTGATGTATTGGACCGTGGAGACTCCTATGGCATGCTAATAGCTGACCTTAAGTTTACTAACAACTAATCCTAAGTTCTCTAACTGAATTACTCAGGTTAAATCTTATAGGATTGTATTACCGATTTATGAGTCCCTCTATTAGGTTTAACCCTGATTCGGAAGATTTATGTCATCCTATCTCTACAATTGCAATCAACTCCTTCTAACCATGGTAGATCTATTCACATTAGGATTTCTTAATCTCTACGCATAAAATCAAATTATGATGTAATATTCTTAGGTTATTAGAAAATAAATAAAACGCATAACCAGATCTGTAACACCCCACTCCCGCTGAACCCGAACCTGATATCGACAGTGATACCCGAATTCGTGCCCCGCGAGGGTGGCAT
>JANQAP020005399.1:0-11797 GCA_026874005.2 Erythroxylum coriaceum | reverse complement strand
CCGAGGACAATGAGCTGCTGCTACAGCCAGAATTGGTAAGGAAAATCCGAAAACTGATTAATGGCAGGGAAGAGGTATTGGCGAAATGGAAGAATTTTCCATATCACAACAGTACTTGGGAATATTATGAAACTATTGACAAGCTCTTTCCAGATTTTCACCTTGAGGACAAGGTGAAACTTGTCAACCGGGGTAATGATAGACCCTTAATTAAGAAAGTTTATAAAAGGAAGAAGGGGCACGTGGGGTTGAAGGTAGATTCTAGAAGACAGAGAGAGAGAGAGGGGCTGTAGGGAAAACAAGGGGGACAATCCTAACTAACTTGGCAGCAATAGGGCCCACTGGGCAGGAGAGAGGAGGTGGTATTTCTGCAGAACATGAGGTAAGAAAGGACGAGGAAAAATAGAGAGAAGTTTGGGAGAGTGGTTAGCCTCTCGAAAGCTAACCAAAAGGGGGGAGAAGGTGCTGTCTGTTCTGGGAGTTCTTTGGAGGAGAAGGTCCAGGAGGAGTCCTATGAGCCTACATTACTGCCATACTTCTTTTCTTTCTATTTCTTTGATCTAGAGCCTAAGGGATACACTGTTATTTACTTACTAAGCACTAGGTGTACTGGGTGTTTGGATACTATATTAGAATACATATAAGTAAAGATTGCTAGTGTTCTATCAGTTTCCTAATGAAGACTTTCTTTATAAACAAAAGGGGTTCAGCTTGCACAAAAATTTAACTTAGACCCAGACGTTTGGTAGTGTTTTTAAAGAACCTCAAAATTATACAAAATTCTGTTCACACCCTAAATTGACCTAAATTTTCTTCTAGGATTAATCAAATTTGGACAACTTCACATTTTTATTATTTTTATGGGTTTCTCTATGCTAGCTGGACATCCAAGTTGGCAAAAGGGGCCCACTAATAGTGCCCCTCCTGCTGCTCGATGGTTTGAATTTAGAGATTGGAACAATCTCTAAATCCTTAAATCAAACTAGTTAAAATTTTTGGATTTGTGTTGTAGTCTCTGTTAGAAAATCAAACAATTTGATCTTCTAAAAGATTTGATATAGTTGCAAATAGCTGATTAATAGCTAGGATTCTAATTTACTAATTTAGGCTGCTTGTAATCTTTCATTTATTTAGGTTGATTAAAATTTTCTTAGTAAATGACTGATGTATAGAAATTAGTTTGTTTCCAAAATAGGATAAATGACTCAGTATATATTAGTGTATTTAGTAAATGGAGAAATAAGAGCATAATTTTAGTTTCTATTCATGGTATCAAAGCCTCTCTATGGCACTTTCAAATCCAAAAACCCTCCTCTAAATCTTGGGTACTAGTTGTTAAACTTCTTTCAATTCTTCTTCACTTAATTCTGTTTCGATTGTCTCATAATATCGCATTCATCTGAGAGTCAATCTACTATTATTAGTACCAATAATGGGGCTGAGACATTAGTTCAGTCAAAAGAAGAACTGTAGAACTTACAATCTTCTTATAAGCTCAATGGCCGAAATTATCTTCAATGGTCTCAAGTGAGTAAAATCTTCTCAAAGAAAAGGGTAAATTGCGTCATCTTATGGACCTTTCGCTGAAGATGGCACATTTGCAAAATGGGATGAAGAAGATTCCATGATCATGTCATGGTTGTCAAACTCTATGACACCTGAAGTGAGTCGAACCTGTATGTTTTTAAAAATTGCAAGAGAATTTGGAAAACCATTCCTCAAATCTATTAAAAAATGCAAGATGCTACAGTAATTTATCAGATCTGGACCAAAATCAACACAACAAAGCAAAGCAAGTTCTCGATCGCTGAGTACTATCCTACTATGAAAAGATTGTGGCTTGAATTGAATTACTATCAAAATTTTAAAAAGAAGTGTGGAGAAGATGTTGCAATGCTTTGTGGAAAAAGAAAATCATTGAATTTCTTGCAGGCCTCAATGAAGATTTCGATCAAGTTCGAGTTTAGGTTCTCGGGAAAGAAGTTCTCCCATCTCTTGAGGGTGTGTTTTCTATAATATGGGTTGAGGAGAGTCACCGAGAAGTGATGATTAACAATCCAATAAATAAAAGATCAGCTATAAATTCCACAAAGGATGGTTATAGTACCAAGGCCAATAAAAGGGAGAAGCAACCCAACCAAGAAGGGGTGTCGTGCACTTGCTGCAAGAAGGCGCATCACACCAAGGATACTTGAAAACTCCATGAAAAGCCTTCTAATTATAGGGGAAAGGGAGGTAATCGTGGTGGATAGTCTAGAGGCACTCACATGACAAATGCTGAAGTTGTTCCCAGTGAACAACCAAATCAAGACGATTTTCAAACTCTTAGGGAAGAGATAGAAAAGCTAAAATCCATGTGGAAATCAACTGAGAAACCTAAAAGCTCTTGCTCTTTAGCTCATTCAGGTAAATCCTCTAATTCTTATGCTCTTAGTGCCTCTTTTCCTATCCAAACTAGTAGCTGGATCATAGATTCGCGTGCTACCAACCATATAATTTTCTCACATCAGCCTTTTACCTCATATCAACCTTGTCCTAACAACAAAAAAATCAAAATTGCAAATGAAACTTTTACTACTGTTGCAAGTCAGGGAAATATTCCTCTTACTTCCACTATTATGTTACAAGATGTCCTACATATTCCTAAATTAGCTGCCAACCTTTTGTCCACAAAACATATTACACGTGACCTAAACTAAAAAATGATTTTCTATCCCACACACTGTATTTTGAAAAATTTGTTCTCGGGGAAGATAATTGGGCTTACTAAGGAAAGGAATGGGTTCTATATCCTTGATATTAAGGAAGACAAATATTGCTCCCTTTCAAAGTCTTATCTATCTAGCTATTCTACCAATAAAGAGGACACTTGGCTGCACCATTATCTTCTTGGTCATCCACCATTTAGTTTGCTCAAAATTATGTTCCCATTGTTATTCAAAAATGTTGAAATGAGTAGTTTACATTGCTAAACACAAGCGTTTTCTTATCCATTGATTAATACTAGAAGTATGGTTCTTATTTTACTAATCCACTCTGATATATGGGGTCCTTCTACAATTCTAAACATTACTGTGGAAAGGTGGTTTGTTACCTTTATAGATGATTATACAAGGGTAATCTGGGTATATTTAATGGAAAACAAATCTGAAGTTTGCAAAATTCTTCCAAGATTTTTCCAAATGATCTAAAACCAATTTGGATTAAGAATAAAAAACTTACAGAGTGGCAATGCAAAAGATTACTTCAAACAAAATCTGTCATCTTTCCTTCAAAAAGAAGGAATTGTTCATTATTCATCTTGCGTTAACACACCACAACAGAATGAGGTAGCCGAGAGGAAAAATAGACAACTCTTAGAAATTACACGAACATTGTTATTTCAAAATAATGTTCCCAATACCTATTGGGAATTTGTCCTTACTGTAGCCCACTAGATAAATAGGATGCCCTCTAAAGTTCTTGGTTTCAATAGTCCAATAAGTCTATTTCATGAATATTACCCAAATTCAAAAACATATTCTAAATTACACAAAAAGTCTTTAGTTGTGTGGTTTTTGTTCATATTCATGACACTAACTAAGGAAAACTCAATCCAAGAGCATTAAAATGTATCTTTGCTGGTTATCTTCCACAAAAAAGGGATATAAGTGCTAGCATCTTACTTCTCGTAAAATTTTCATTTCAATGGATGTTACTTTTGCTGAGAAACAACCTTTCTATTCAGGTTCTCATCTTCAAAGGGAGAGTGTGAGTGAAGATAAAGAACATGAGCTATGTTTCCCTTATTTATAGGCTATTGATCAACCTAAAACTATTCAGCCTAAAAATTCAAATTCACCACCTACACTATCCTTTGATCAACCACATGAACAACCTCTTAAAGCACCGTACTCAACCCAAATTATACAACCAGCAGCAAAAAAGCCTTTCCTAGTCCACCCAAGGAGAAAAGAGCCCAATTCCACTCAATTGCAAGTTCAAGATTTGACTGGAATCAAGTACACAATCAGAATTACCCTCTCCATTAATTGATGATTTAGATGTTCCTATAGCTGGTACGACAGGAATTAGAAATTGTACTCAATATCCTATTTCTCACTTTGTTTCTTTGATTAAAATCTCACATAAACACTGCTATTTCTCACTAATTTAGATACAATTCCTATTTCCCAAAACTTCAATGGGGCACTTAGAGATGAGAATTAGAAACTTGCCATGAATGAGAAAATGAGTGCACTCGATAAAAATAATACATGGGAAATTGTTGATCGTTTACAAGACAAGAAATTAATAGGATGTAGGTGGGTGTATGCAATTAATTTTAAAGCAGATGGATTCGTAGAGAGGTACAAGGCTAGGTTAGTAGCCAAAGAGTAGACTCAATCACATGGAGTAGACTATCAGGAGACTTTTGCTCTAGTAGCTAAGATGAACATGTTTCGCATTCTTTTATCTTTAGCTGCTAATTTCAATGGTGTTTGCAGCAATTCGATGTCAAAAATGCATTTTTATAAGGTGATCTTGAAGAAGAGGAATATATGAAGCCTTTGGGTTTTGAGAAATATTTTAAAGACAACCGAGTGTGCAGGTTGAAAAAAGCACTTTATGGGCTTAAACAATCACCACAGGCCTGGTTTGGAAAGTTTGCAAAAGTAATGCTTGGTATTGGCCACAAACAAAGCCAAAGGGATCATACTCTCTTCTTAAGACACTCGACAGCAGGGAAACTTACAGTCTTGATAGTATATGTTGATGATATCATTGTGATAGGTGACGATGACAAAGAAATTCTAAATATTAAGGCTAGACTCACGAAAAAATTTGAAATTAAAGAGCTTGGGAAACTCAAATATTTTCTAGGAGTTGAAGTGGCTCGGTCTAAAGAGGGCATATTTATTTCCCAACAGAAGTATATTTTAGATCTTCTAAAAGAGACAAGAATGATGGGATGTAAGCTCATTGATACACCAATCGAAAAGAATCATTGGTTGAATGAGGCAAGGGATGATGAAGCTGTTGATAAAGGTAGGCATCAAAAGCTAGATGGAAAACTCTCATACTTGTCTCATACACGTCCTAATATGCATATGCTATGAGCATGATAAGTCAACTCATGCATGATCCTAAGAAAGTTCATTTACAAGCTGCCTATAAAGTAATTCGACACCTGAAAGCTAATTCTGAAAAATGAATCATATTTAGAAGAGGAGCAGAATTAACTATAGAAGCCTACATAAATGCAAACTATGTTGGTTCACTATCAGATCGATACCTAGCTATTGTAATTTGATTGGAGGAAACTTAGTGACTTAAAGAAGCAAAAACAAGCAATAGTATATAGATTAAGTGCAGAATCTGAATTTCGTACAATCGCTCAAGGAATTTGTGAACTCTTATGGATAATGAAAATTTTAGAAGACTTGCAAGTTAAATGGCATGGACCTATGAAGTTGTATTGCGACAAGTCTACTATAAGCATTGCACATAATCCAGTTCAGCATGACAAAACAAAACATGTTAAGATAGACCGATACTTCATCAAGGAAAAGATTGAAAGTGGACTGATTTGTACACCTTATGTTCCTACAAATAGTAAAATGGCAGACATGCTCATAAAAGGACTAGATAGCTTAACTTTCTAGAACATTACAAGCAAGCTGGGAATGGAAAACATTTATTCTCCAGCTTGAAGGGAAGTGTTAGACAATCATATTAGAAGATTTGATATAGTTGTCAATAGCTGATTAATAGCTAAGAACCTGATTTACTAATTTAGCTAAGAACCTGATTTACTAATTTAGGTTGATTGTAATCTTTCATTTATTCAGGCTGATTATAATTTTCTTAATGACTAGTGTGTAAGATTTAGTTTATTTTCTAAAATAGGACAAATGACTCTGCATATATTAGTGTATTTAATATATGGAGAAATAAAAGAAGTATTTTAGTTTCTGTTCAGTCTCCTCATCTACCCATCTCTTTGCCTCTTCATCTAATCTTTGTTTGTCTTTGTCAGCGCTGACTGTAATTAGAGAGGTGAAATTTCAGCAATAAGAATTTGATAGGAAAAGGAGGTTTGGGAACATCTATAAAGGGTATATGCACAATGGAACCGTTGTAGCTATGAAAAGGCCCAAAGATGGAAATGTCATTGGATGAGAGATCCAATTTGAAACTGAAATTGAGATAATCAGCAATGCAATCTTCTACATCTTTATGCCTTTTACAAGACAACGGTACTTTGATCTTACTAAAGACTGTCCTAATCATGCAATGGATTCAATTAGAGTAAAAACTACTTGTGTTTTTTTTTTTTTTTTGAAAAGAACTACTTGTGTTGAATATTAGCTTCTTAATCAGTTTATGACTACACAGAGTCAAGATTAGAAAACGATATATAGTTGAGTTTTTGATGCAAAAAAACTTAAAGTCTATAACAGAAATAAAAGAAGAAAGATTAGTTAATCACAAGCTTTAATTTGGTAGGATGAGAATTGGAAATTGAGTTGACATTAAATATATGGTTGAAATTTCTAATGAGTTAGGGTTTGTTATTAAGTTAAACATGTTATTCTATTTTAGATATGTTATACTAGTTGTTTAGAACTTCTTGTATTAAAATATGATTTAAATTTATTAGGAGCTCTTTCCTACTAGAATAAGGGTTCTAAAAATTTCTCTATAAATAAGTGTATATTTAGCCCTTTAATGACAAGCAATCCTGAATTTTTATATAAACTTGAGTTTTAACTAGAAAGTGTGATACTTTCTTCTAAGAGTGATTCTTAGACCCTAGGAGCGATTCCTAGATTTCTACCTTCCATTCTTTGTGTTCCTTAATAAATTTCAGCCATATTAAACCTAAATTCCTGCCATATGAAACCTTGAAACCCTAAGCCTAAATTTCCAACAATCAAATCCTAAAACCCAACTATACCAAAGCTGAAATTTCAACATTCTTAGTTGAAATCTAGACCTAAAAATTGATATTTCAGCAGCCTAATATTAGTCAAATTATCTAATTTGGCAATTTTTAGCCGTTAGTTAATACTTGTTCTATTTGTTCTACATCAATTTGGTATCAAAGCTTTGTTTCACAATAGCAACAAGTAATGAAAGGGTGTATAGAAGAATATTCAGCGTACTAGAGCTAGATGAAATACTTCTAAAAATTGCAAAAAAAATTAAGCATCGATGATCCTCATTCACAAGGTGCTCCAAAAACCATCTTACATGTAACAACTCTTATAAGAAAACATGCTTCACAAATTTTGGAGAGGATAGACAGTCTTTACATACACTCAGGCAAAACTCTCCAAAAAAAAATTTATGCAAACCAACAGCTTATACTTAATGCTAAACATGAGAACATGGTCATAAGCAAAGGGACTGATATTGATTAACAGCACATAGCACAAGAGAAAATCTTCGTTGAAAAATTATGTACCAATTTCGATTCATCAAATTTAATAGGCACTACCTCAAAGAAAATGTTTGTTCTAGGTGGTGAGACTGTTGGCAACTCTCTGTCAACTGATCAATTATAATATTCAAGCCTAAATGGAGATGATGTTCAAGTATTTCATGACATGGAGAGTTTGACAATGGGAAATGATCAAAGCGTTAAAGATGAAGAATAACATAACCAAATGGATTCTAATGGCAAACTCTATAGCTGAAACAACTGAACAACAAGTTCAAACACTTAAAACATCAAGCTGAAATGCCTAAACTAGAGGTTGAAACATCTAAACAACAGGCTGAACAACAAATCAAAACACAAGGACAACAAGTTGAAACAACAACGCATGAGGCTGAAAGAATAGGACAGCAAGCTAATATAACAGAACAAAGGCTTGAAAAGATTAACCAACAACTACTTGGGGTTCCAAAGCTTGTTAGTTCAAAACTTGATGATATCCTTAATGTTGTTAATGAAGATTATAATGTAGTAGGTGATGAAGAAGTAAATTTGGGTGAAGATACGAAATTAATGTGACTGAACTTGTAAAGTCAAAATTCAAAAAAGATGGCAAGTTAGTACACCTGACTACAAGAAGCAGTAATACGTACGTTCTTGATGCCTATAATGCAAAAAAGCCATGAGATTTCGTTACGAAACCATTTGTAAATATATTGGTCAAGTCTTATGATGTTGTCCACATTGCTAAACTATTTTTCAAACAGGTTATCCATTTTTATGGATTATCTTTAGCCATCGTCTCTGATCGTGACGTAAAGTTTAAGTTAGTTTTGGAGAACTCTATAGAAAACATTGAACACTAAACTTCAATTTTCAAGTTCTTTCCATCCCAAAACTGATGGACAAACAGAGGTGGTAAATAAAAGCTTGGAAGACTTGTTAAGATGTTTGGTTTGAGACAATGTGAAAAATTGGGACCTAAGTCTTCCTATGATATAATTTGTATATAACAGTTCTATAAATAGGTCAACAAGTACGAGTCATTTTAAGGTAGTCTCAAGAGTTCAACCAAATAAACCTATTGATATAGTTCCTTTACCATAAACAACACAAGTTAGTATTGAAGCTAAAGGTTTTGTACAACACATCAAAGACATCTTTGATGAGGTACGACGAAAGATAATAACTAGCAACTTGTCTTATAAAGAACATGTTAATCAACATAATCGATTGGTGGAATTAAATGAAAGGGATATAGTGATGGCTAGGATTCGTCCAAAGCATTTTCCAAACGAGAAATATAACAAAATTCATTCACAGAGTGATGGATCTTATAAATCATCAAGAAGATAAGTGATAATGCTTATGTTTTGGAATTACCAAGTGACATGGGAATTAGTCATATCTTTAATGGTGTGGACTTAACTACTTATCATGGATATGATGATACGCAATCTCTTGCTACCGTTATGAGAATTCCAGTCATTTCCCATCTTAAAGAGGAGATAGAGGATGTTCTTGATGAGCAAATTGTAGCCACAAGAGACAGAAGATATCAACAATTTCTTGTCAAATAGAAAGGAAGGCTAATTTCTAATAACACTTGGATTTTAGAATTTGAATTTTAGAAGTTGAATTTAGACTAATATGATCAATATTTGTCACATTCTATGTTGAGGACAACTTCAAACAAGCTAGGAAGAATTGATGCAATAGAACTTGAAGTCTATAAGAGGAAAAATTAATCAAACACAAGCTTTAATTTGGTAAAATAAGGAAGTTGACATGAAAAATAAGGGCTAAAATTTACATTGTGTTAGAATTTCTTATTAAATAGGAATTAGTAGTAAGTTAAACATGTTTTTACATTTTAGATATGCTATCATAATTGTTTAGGACATATAAAATTTTTATTAGAATATAATTTAAATTTTTTAGGTGACAATTTTAAGGAGGAATTTTTTTTATTAATTTCTGACTAACAAACATATATTAGCTTTATACAAATGCTAACCCTAGTACAAAATAGGAAATAAATTTGCACAGATTTGTTGGATCCCATGACTTATGGGATACTCTATCCTAATTTATGGACATAATTAGTACGAGATTTTTGGAAATAATCCCCAAATTCTATTTTTTACTTTTCCATGTCGCAAGGTTTCTACCAAGAAAGGTGCATTATCCAGTGGTTAACCTTCTATCAACAACTGACCCAGCATAATCAACGTCTATGTATACCTCAAGTGCTAAACCTCCATTCTTTTTTAACATAATACCTTTCCTTGGTGTTTCCTTGAGATATTTAACATTCGGTGAGCTGTTTGCAAATGGAGTCCCTTTGGATTATGTATGAATTGGCTAATCACACTAATTGCATATGCTATATCTAGTTGTGTGTGGGACAAATAAATGACTTTTCCTGTTAGGCGTTGATATGCTCCCTTGTCCACTACAGTATCTTCCTCTGCTATTCCAAGATTAATATTTGAATCTATTGGAGTACTTACTGGTTTGCATGTTGTTTTACCTGTTGCATTGAGAAGATCTATGATGTATTTTTGTTGAGAGATAATTAAAGAGAGCAAACTCAATCCAGAGAAAATATTTCAACATCTACAGTACCTTGATCTCAAATTCTTTTGATAGACGTTGACTTCAGATCTCTTTCTCTTTGACATTATCTCCTGTCACAATTATGTCATCAACATATACCAAAATATACCAAAAGAATTGTGACCCCCTGTAGATGAGTGTTTAATGAACAATGTGTGATCCCCTTAGCTTGGTTTGTATCCCATAGTCATCATAACTCTTGCAAATCTTCCAAACTATTCTCGTGATGGTTGTTTGAACCCATACAAGGCCTTCTTCAATCTACAAACAGTATGAGCAACTAATTTCTTTCCATAACCTAGTGGAATCTCCATATAAATTTCTTCTTCTAGTTCCCCATGTAAAAATGCATTTTTCACATAAAATTGTTGTAATTCCCAACTATAATTAGCTGCAAGCAACAAAAGAACTCTAAAAGTATTCAGCTTTGCAACTGGAGCAAAAGTCTCTAAATAATCAATTCCATAAGTTTGAGTATACCACTTGGCTACCAACCTTGCCTTGTATCTTTCTATTGATCCTTCTGCTCTATATTTAATTATGTACACCCATTTACATCTTCCCAATCGACAACTTCAAGTTTTATTTTTCTCCAATGGCTCCATCCCCACATTCATAGCTTGTTTCCATTTCTAATTGGAGAACGCATCAGAAAAGGTGGTAGGAATGGTAATGGTATTCAGACTAATAAGAAAGGCTTTATGGGATGGTGAACAATTAAAAGACGAAATTTGCAAAAGGATATAAAGATCTTTTTTTGCACTCTCTCATTCCTTTTCTAATAGCAATAGGAAAATCATAGTGATTATCACTCTCTTAAAACTCATTTTCATTCTGTAATAAAGGATTAGAAATTGTTACCTCATTCCTTTTCTTCAATATTTATTTCCTCCAATAAAGAAAATTTTCACTTCATCATTGCCAACTTAGATATCCATCTTTTAGGATTATTAAAATTCTATTTCGTTCTCTGTTTAAAGGTGTAGATGTTGAACGTTTTTATTGTGAAGTGTGTGAACTTGCTAAACACAAGTGTAGATCATTTCCAACAAGTAATAAAAGAAGTTCTACTCCTTTTTATCTCATTCACAGTAATATTTGGGGCCCTTCTCCTATTCCTAATATCTCTAGGACAAGATGATTTGTCTCATTCATTAATGATTGTACTTATGTCACTTGGCTTTTTCTTCTCAAACACAAATTTAAGGTTAGTACTATTCTTCCAAACTTTTGTTCCATGCTTAAAAACCATTTTTGAGTCCACATCAAAAGGTTTCGGTCAAATACTGTCAGGGATTATTTTAATAAGAATAGGTACCTGATGGGTATTTAGGGTTGCTAATAAATGATCTCAATCTCTTCTTAGCTAAGATTGCTTGACTCTTATGGTACGTCACTGTTTTATGCTGCAGCAACATAGACTTGGACGTTGCTCCTTGACTGCTCTCCTTTTTGTCCCCATTCTTTACTTGGAGGCTTTCTATGAAGCTTCCAACATTTTTCGCGCATATAGCATGCCTTCTTGCAATAAGTGCACCACAAATTGTCACGATTTTAAACCTTTGATTGACTAATCTTTCCAGTCTCAAAAGAGGATGCTCTTTCTATGTTTGTGGTTGATTTATTGCACTCACTAGCCACCATAGTTGAGCTGTCCATAACCTATGGTTCAGGCATGAGTGTTCTACTTTCCTCACCTCATATTAGTACCACGTCGTCATTAAACATGGTACTTTCTGGTTTTCCAAGAATTTG